>JABUQX010036456.1:10000-65600 GCA_015478945.1 Trachelipus rathkii | reverse complement strand
ACCTAACAGGCCCGCCTAAGTTAGTCCATCTGAAACTATACCTTCTTAGTTTCCAAACATAGTCTCACTACTATCATTACAACAGTAACAATATATATATAATTATTTGATATATATATATATATTTAATATATATATATATATAGATATTATATATATATATATATATATATATATTATATAATATAATATATATGTATATATAGATTTTTTCATATAGATAATTTTTTAGAGGGTGGAGTCGGGAGTCGGAGTCGCGAGTCGGGAGTCAGTATTTTAAAAGGTGGAGTCGGAGTCGGGATCTGTAAATATTCAGACGCCGGGTCGTATTCGGAGTCGGGACGGGTATTTTCAGAGGGTGGGTCGGACGAGTCGGTCCGGAAAATTTTTGAACCGACTCCAACGACCCGTGGTCATAACCTCTACCGATGAACTGAACAATACCAACATTATCTAAAGCGTGCTAAGCTATGAATAACTGGCTACTTGAACTAAGTGCTAAAACCTACCCAAGGAGACAAACATATGGAACTTATGAATAAACCTACACTTTTAGAACTATGAATAATTCTGAACCTATGCAATCATTACACAGCAAAAACCTAACCTATCCTACTTTTTCTATACATATTCATCAGAATCTAGCCGTAGTATTATTCTAACAAACCCATTAAACAAGGTGTCCAACCCTATCAAAGGATACCAAACATCTGAACTTATAAATTTGATACTACCTTTATCAAGTGTTTGCTATCAAATATAGCATCTTTTGATCTATGAATACAATTCGGACATTAACAAAGTTCTTCTACAAATCTACATTTTACCAGAGCAAAACGTAAACCTTGCCTACTTTTCTAAAATATAGCAGCAGCATAGTATAATCGACAAAAATTTAACATTTGTCAAACAAGTAGTTAACCAACAATCTAACCCATATGAACTACGAATAAATGCTAAAATTCACAAAGTGGCCAAGACCTTCAAAGACGTTATTTTTCACATTTACATTTTTCATATACGTTAAATAACAAATTTTAACTTAAGCAAAGTTACATACTCAGCCAAAGCTAGTAATAACTGATCATTTCTGTCAAAGATGTTCTCGAACCCAACAATCCTACCTGACCACATATAGGGTTAATCAAGCTTATAACCCAACTATGTTACCTTAAGATCATATATACACATCTTTTTCATACCTTATCCCATAATTTCACCATATCACTTGTCATTTATGCTAAATAGCAAAATTTACTTAAGCATATGAATCGTATCCTACAACTTAGTTAACATAACTCTTTCATTCCCTTCGAGGAGTCTAAGTACACCCTAAACAAATATACCGCTACCTAGCAATTACTACTATTAACCCACGTGTGTTCCCTAAGGTCTTCGTCCTTCACTCATCTCTAAGGTACTAAAATTAATTTGAAAGCCTTGCTTAATTATAAGCTTTGCTAAATTATAGCATTTATTCGTTGATAGGTATGATAAGATCTGTTAGGTTGTACTAGCTTTGCTAAAAATGATAAATTTTGTCAGATAATTACTATGTTAGCTGCTGCTAATATATTAGAAAAGTAGGCATAGGTTAAATTTTTGCTGAGTAATGTTAGGATTGAGGAAGAGAACTTTGTTAATGTCCGCATTTATTCATTTATTCATAGTTCAAAATGATGCATATATATATAGTTGATAGGCAAGACACTTTAATAAAAGGTAGCATCAATTCAAGTTCAAAGAAGTTGTATATTTGATAGGTTGGACACTTTTGTGTAATGGGTTTTATGTAGATAAATACATGTTACGCTCTGATGATAGATAGAAAAGTAGGAATTGGTTAAAAGTTTTTGCGTCCGTAATGATTGCATAGGTGATGGAATTGTATTCATAGTTTTTCAACATGTTAGTGATCGTTATCATTAGTTCAAAAATATTAGTCTCGTTGGTAGTTTTAGTACTCTGTTATGTTAGCAGTTATTCATAGTTCTGTATATTAGATATGTTAGGTTATGTCAGTCTTGGTAGGTTATGACGATTAAAGATTTACATGTTAAATTACTTTGTTACGTTGGGAATGTATTTTATTAACATGTTATCTTGTCAGGGAACTTGGAGAGCATTGACGCATAACTCAGAGGTTCACATGTTAGATACGATATTGCTAATTTACGAACCATATTAGGTTAGGTCCGCCCATTGGTATGTAATCTTTGATATATAATGCACGAAGGCATTTTTCGTATAGCATAACAGAACTTTATTCTAATCTAGTGAAATTGGCAATAGCGGTTGTACGGTAATTTGGGCAAATCCACATTGTTTTATAACTTTAAAATACTTGTATGAAATGCATTGTTGGTCAGTTCATAGTTAGTGGCTTAGGATAAATTTTTGTTAAGTTTTGCTAATAAACTATGTTAATGTAAAATTAAAACTTATTTGTTAGAGAATTGCTGGAAAAGTGGAAATGTTCAGTTTTTGTAGGTGATGTTGCTGTTACAAATTATTCATTGAATTTGCGTATGTTAGATTGTATTCATATGCGTAAGTATGTTAGATACCGTTATAAACATTAAAAGACTAAATCTACGTTGTGATCCTACAAAAGAACTTATTTTTAGTGTAAATATTCTGTTTCCGCTGTTGCATACTTAATATGTCTTTAAATCACATTATTATGATATTTTTAAGATATTAGAATGTTAATTTTATTTATAAATTAAAAGTTTTTATAATTTTAACGTAACGTTAAAAAGAAAGAATCTTAGATATTACGTTGTACAAAATAATTAGATTTAATTAGAATTTAAATCACTAAAACCATGACGCTTAATCGCTTAATCATGGATAACGGTTGATGTGGTAGAAGCAGGGACTATGGGCTGATTAGAATTTGATCAAATGTCTATGAGTCAATTGATATTTCTTTTATTTTAGGTTTAAATTTTGATATGAAATATAAAAGAATTATGTTTTTATTTGTTTGCGCAATATAGTTTGTCAGTCATGAAGTTAAAGCAGTAAATCAATAGACCATGACAGGATTGTCCGGAGGGAATGAGGTGGGTGCGGTATAATGTCTGCGCTATTGCGTTACTGTTTTGAGCAGTTAAATCCTATATATATATTGAATATAGAGAGTATTAAAATAAAGCAGATCGAAAAAGGTTGTATAAAAATTAGTTACTGAATATTAGATATATTTTCTAAAATATTTTACAACAGAAGCAAATCTGAACATCGAAAAAAAATATACACCCAAAAATCAAAATATAATAGTTTAAATTTACAAGGAAATGTTAAAAATATTAGTTGTCGCAGGTTATAATGTTCATAGTTTAGAGATTAAAAATATAAATGAATATGTTGAAAAAGGAAAATGAAGTTATTAAAATATGTAAAATTATAGTTTAACGAAAATATATTATTTATAAAACGAATAGACTATAAATATAAGCCACAACTAGTATATTCATGCGTATATATCTTAGTATATATCATATATATATAAGATATTATATATTATATATATATATATATATATATATAATATATATATATATAATATATATAGATACATATATATATATATATATATAATTATAGTATATATATATACTATATATATATATAACTACTTACATATATATAATATATATATTATGAATAATTATAGTATATATATTAATATATATGATATATATATATTATATATATATATATATATATATATAGATATTATTTGCGGCTGATGGCATAACCCAACTCCACTTTGAGAGAGCATATACAACTCCACTTAGAGGTGCGGAGACCGTTTGTATTCGCACTAAATACCATTCATTAGCACATGCTTGATGTAGACATACTCATTACGGCAGAAGGTCAAAAGCAAAGGATTGATTCTGACGTACAGCGCGTATCTGTATCCATTACACGACACATCAGGTGCAGCTCCGTACTCTTCTCAGATTTTCTGATCCTGTGGATGATAGGGTTATGTAAGAATCTGTATATTATTATTATTAATTTATATTAATTATTATATTATGATTCATTATTATTATTATTATATTATAATATTCTCTGCTGTAAGGTTTTATTTTTTAAATTATAGTATTATTATTATTATATTATTATTATTATTATTTTTTATTATTATGAATGGGAAATTTTTTTAATCACAAAAAATTTCCGCTATGACATAATATTATTATTTTTATTTTTATTATTATGATTATTATTGAACATTTTATTACTATTGATTATTATTATTATTATATTCATTTATTAATAATTTCTCAAAGCAGGTTACATTATATATTCTCTGCATGTAATTTTATATTATTATTATGTATTATTATTAAATTTATTATTTTATTATTTAGTTATTATTATTATTATTTAGATTGATAACAATATTAATTTATAGTATTAAAAACAAAAATCAACTGCAAATATATCTTTTTAAAAAACATTTCAGAAATGTCTGTAAACGATTTTAAGGCAAAACAGAAACAAAGAAAGATGTTTTAATTTATGTATGGTTTATACAAAATAATTGTTTAATTATGACTTTAATCAATTTGATCATTACTTTATCGCTTAATCAATAGATCACAGATATGGTAGGCAGTGTGGCATGGCTGGTTTCATTTGATTGATTGACTATTTTTACTAAATTTTAGATAAAACTATACAACATAAACCCGTAGGTAGGATACTTTCACAAAAAAAATAATTAAATATTAAATTTTTCTTGTTAAAAGAAACTGGCGAACTATTCAAAATATTATAGTTCATGTTTAGTAAAGGAAATTAAATATATAAATAATTAAATTGAATATATTTATAATGTCTTTAAAACAACTGCAATTTCAACTACTACTACACTACTACTACTACTACTACTTACGACTACTTACTACTACTACCACTACTACTCTCTCCATCTGCAAATTAGTATATATACTATTATAGAATTAATATATATATTATTATTATATATATTAATATATATTTATATATATATATATAATTATATATATATTATATATAAATTTTAATATATTAAGTATATATATATATTATATATATATATATATTATATTATATTATATATATATATCATATATACTATATATATGGATATATATTTATATATATATACATATATATATATATATAATTATATTCATATGATATATACATATTTTATTATTTAAATTAAATTATAGTAAAAACACTATATTAATATATAATATATATTATAATATATATAATTATATATATATATATTATATATATATATACTACTTATATATATATATATATATATATATAATAATAGATATTATTATATATATATATATATAATATATTATATATATTATATATATTATACATTATATATAATTATATAAGTATATGCATATATAATATTATATATATATATATATATATATATATATATATATATATATATACTATATATATACTATATATAATAGTATATGATTATATTACAACTGGTCTACAAAAAAAAGCACATTTTTTCTGGCAGTGGCTTATCCAGGCTATTTTTATACTAACTCGAGGGTGCTAATTTTGAAATCTGATGTCAGTTTTGCTCATCACATCCCCATTTCTATGCAATCGGGCAACCCCATTTCATGATTTTACCCGGAAATAACATTGAGTCACTGATAATTGGAGTTGTTGCTAGTCAGTGACCTGCTTTAGTGTGAATAAAAGGAATTAATTGTATTTGGACAATAGTGGGTTTATTATTATCATTTTATGTACATTTACCAATTTATTAAATATTACATTATTTACAATTACAATATTTTATGTACATCTCACAATTTATGTAATATTTTTCATTTTGCAGGTTGTGATCTAACAATGGCTACAACACCCGAAAGAAGGAGATGCCGTAATGACAACAGATATATTCTGCTACATCTGTGGAGCTTCACTTGTGTAGATCAAAGGCGCAACATTAAATACCTTTGTCAAGAGATGGGATCTGTTTCTACTTTAAGTATGACTGAGGACCAAGACAAATATTGGTCTCCTGCACAAAGTGTGCTAAAACGTTGTGTTGAAACTTGCGCAATCATAGGTCTAAAGGGAAAAGAATTGCTAAGCTGAGATTAGGAACTTCGGTTCGCTGTGCCAATGTTTGGAGGAACCAACAAACTATTGAATGGACTGCTACTTCTGCCTTGTCAAAGATACAGGTTCAATAGACAAACAAACACACTTACAAGTCCCAAATATTTTCCCATCTACAGACGACCAGTATCGAAGGAATACCTGTTGCCTGTATTTTATGAAGCTACCGGAGCATTGATATTGAAAATATCAGTTTAACTTCTTCTTACAGCATGAGAGGCATGTACGTAATGCTATCGCGAAGGATCTCGGATCTGTTGCACGTAGGATATATAAATGCAATTCCGATGCTTAGTCTCAGCTCGTTGTAATCTTGAAATGATCTAGTATGGTTTGTATTTCCAAGCAGTCTGTTGAATTGTGGCTTCTAAGGCGTGAAACAAGAAAGGCAATCAGAGCCTGGCACTAGGTCTCCTTTTTTATCGTAAACAGATGAAACAGGCACTGCCAAAAGTACGTCATATCAGCTATGGTCAAATGTTTTGTTAATGTTGTTTAAGGGCTTCTTCTCAATTATAGAGGTGCCGCAATATGATTCATGTGATATACACTCGAATGAGCTTATTTAATATATATTTATAGATATGTATTTATCTATTATTTATTTGAATTAGTTAATTAGATGTATTTGTTTTGTCTAGATACAACAGAAAGATATAGGTGTAATGTTCAATCCCACGATAAAGGAATTCCACTCTGTACAAATGAAAGCTGAGCGGCAGTAGCCAACATCAAGAAAATCTGGATAGATTGCATACACGGTTATTAATGATGGTTTTAATTTGTGTGGATTTGAAAAGATTAACAGCGCTTAAACAAACGATGTGCGAAAAGTTACTCGCATTCAGGATAGGTGTTATATATCAGTGTAATGTTGTTGAAGGCGTTTACTCAATATAGGACTGCTCGGAATGATTCAAGTGAACTTAGAATATATATTAATATTATATATATTTTATATTTAATTATTGACAGCAGTTAAGAAGTTTAAAATGTGCGTTACTTGCAAACAGAGATATATATGTTCAAATCCCAATAAGACACTTGTGACAAATGAAGAAGAGTTATGCCAACTTCAAGAAATTGCTGAATTAGATTGCAATACCATTTAAATGGATGGGTCAATTTGTGTGGATTTGGAAATGATTAATTTTCTGCTGGGGCAGCAGGACGGTTTACACCAATTTTACCCTTGTTTCCTCTGGATGACAAAGACCTGGCCCACGCGAAGAAATCAGTTGACGCCTGTAGGTGACATGGACTATCAGATGAGCCTTGGTCTTGATAGGAATAAATTGTAGTTCTCCACTTCACAATAAAACTTGGGTTAATAAAGCAAATTCCGTCAAAGTTCTGATCACACTGTGAAGGACGCTTCAGCTAATTTTTCAAATCTTTTCCAATTCGCAGTGCCGAAGTAAGAAAGGCAGAATCATGATGGGCCTCAAATAAGGGAAAAACTCATCAGGGATCCAACTTTACGAGAGATTCGTGAGGAACAGCCTGGAGTTTCCAAGCACTTGGGAATGTGAAATGAGGATCAATAGTTGCACTACTTTACATAGTCTTGGGCGACTTTCCACTTTGAGGTCACGTGAGCAAGCAAGCAAGCGTAACCTAATTCTATCAAGAGCATTAAAGGTTATGGAAGAACGCGGGAGGGATACCAAGGCCCAATGGACACCAAACATACTGAAAGACTTTCTGCTGTCCTTGAGAAAGACATTCCCAACGCTGGCTAAGATCGGAGAATCGTCAAAAGAGGTCTTTTATGCAAAGTTGTAACAAATTGACTCTTGTCAATTTACATTTATGTGTTGTACATAGCTTTCCTTATTTCACATGTCAATGTCTAAAATGGTAATAAGATTCACTCACATTTATATGATTCACTCTCACAACTATTGTGAGGATCATTAAATGTATTTTCATTATTATTCCATTATTATTTCTAACCTTATTTCCTTCTCTAATTCTGTCAAGCCTTTAAAAGAAGAATTAATAAAATTCTGCTTATTTTGAACTCGCAAATGTGACTATACAAAACGAGATCTGAAGCATAAACTCAAGTCGGTTCGACTAGGAATCAGCACCCCAGAATTACTTTAAACCGTTGGAACCTCTATGCCAGAAAAGGAGTCTGACACTGTTATTTTTCTTAATACAATAGGCGTACCAGTAAAAAGATTAAGAGTTAGTTTCAATTATATTATTATTATTATTAAATTAGAAAGAAGTTCCAAACCGAAGTTGAAACAGAATATTTATTATTGATGAGCAGCCATGAGAATTATTCAATGGCCGTATTTTATTATTACTATCGTATTATATTTATCTCATTATTATTATTATTATTATTATTATTATTATTTTACCCGCCAACAATTGCATTGATTAATTATTATTATTATTATTATTATTATCTCTCTCTCTGAAAAATTATTTTAACTAATTGTATGTTCAGTAATAGTAGACGTGAAGCTAGTTAAAGCCGTAAAAGCCGTAAAGCAGTAGTGCATAGCTGGCGGTGGGAGGCAGCCTGATAGGGTTGCTGCGTGCCTCCTCCATCAGCCGCTGTTTGCATATGCTTATACTGCATTACTGTTTTTGGGTAAATAAACTAACATAATTATTCGAACATATAAAGAACTATATAGTAAAAACAAGAATGGTTTCAAAAACTTAAATAATGTAAACAGGTTTTCTATAAATAAAAAAAAAAAATATGGTTCGGTTTGAAACTAAAATGTTGGCTCAACGTATTACGGAACTCTCATAACGTCTTTTGTGCATGGGTATGTATGACCACACATTAGACAAATTCGAATGGCTAGTTTTGTTTCAAACACCGCTCATTCAATCTCTATTCCTCTTTCAGCTTCCAGTTTAACGTCCAAATCCCCGTTTTGGGTATGTTCGGCTTCCCATCTCATTGTGAGGTACCTTACCATATCTGATTCCTTCAGGAATTCATCATCTTCGTCATTCGAATTCTTATGCACCGTCTGCGCATTCTTCTTCGCATATTAGCATTCTAGTAACTTTACGCGGGAACCCACTCCAACGATGGTTCACAGAACCGTTTGAGAGTTCTGAAAACTATGTTGTTCAGGTATCTAATTCCTTAATAAACATATATATTGGATCAGATATTTATCATCAACGGGATCCCGGCTTCTGCTCCGACAATGGCCATTTCTCCTAACATTGAGACTCTTTTTCATTCCTCTTACTAATTCATTTTCTCGGCTACGCCAATGTGTTTTTACTTTTGGTTTCAGCCCAGCGCAGCTCGCCTCCGCTTCCGGCACGTTGATTACAATGGACTCATTTGCTCTGAAAATATGGAGACTTCTTCTTATTCCGTCTTCTTTTCCAATACTTCCATCTTCCTCGGTAATCACTCTGTGCTTTTCTCTTTTCAGTTGGACACCCCCCAAGGGGGTCTCAGACACCTTGAGGCTTCTGAACACCTCAAAAATGAGATAATGCATCCTTTAAAAACATAACATTACCACCATTTTTAAGGTGGTTAAGTAATATATTGCTAAAGCGACACCACACCGGCCACCGCACGCGTTCTGACGCCGACACCACATGACTCATTTGCTCAGTCATATGAGACTTCTTCTTTCTTCTTATTCCGTCCTTCATCTTCATCTGTTACGTATTCTATGTTTTTCAATTGGACCCTCTCAAGGGGAGCTTCAGGCACTTTTTGAAGGTTCTGATATCCTCAAAATTTGCGAATCTACGTGGGTTGAAACATATATACTTAATATATATATATATATATTATATATATATATTATATATATAATGATATATATATATATAATATATATATATATATATATATATATATATATATATTATATATCATATAGATATATAATTATATATGAGTTAATATATATAATATATTATGATATATATATATATATAAGGACACTCATTGACTCATTATGTGATGTTAGACAGATTTCCTCTTTGCTCCAGATCTGCTCAGTGCTCGGCATTTAAGCCAACTCAGGCGTACGGAATCATCATCTACTTTAATTCATTTATCCTCTTCTATGCATCACCAATTTTCATCTATCTACGAGCATTTGCAAGTTTTGGGGCTCACCCCACACGATGGGCGTAGCGGCGTGAAAACTCGGGACAGTTAGGCGACACCACCAGGCCGTGGGTAGAGTTTGCAGGAGAATACGACAACGCACTTGCTAAAAGAAGGAAAAGTAAAAGGATAGTCTATAAAAGTGTCCATTGAACCACAAAAAGGGAGGATCGCAGCTAATTTTGGGCATCATAGATACCTAATCGGAACTCAGCGGGAAAGAATTGGGCCAATTAGTAGACGAAAAGTCATATATTTGCTATACCTTAAGGACACCCGCGAGTGGAGCATAGCTGCTAAATTGGCTCATATGTGTTGTACACTTATTACGTTATGTATATTGAGTTAAGGCTGTGAATTGCTTTTATATCTCTCAACGTTTGAGAGGAATTTTGGATATTGCCGTCACTGCTGTGAGGTTTTTTTTTTTTTTTTGTTTTTTTTTTTTTTTTTTTTTTTTTTCAGCTTTAATTCTTGATTCGTTTTTAATTTTTTAAGTCGTTTAAATACTTTGTCAGTTGGCTGGAGTTGTGCTTTAGTGAATTTGATTCATTGAAGCTCCCTGCAATAATATTCATGTAATGTCAAATAATATATTGCATTGTCATTGTTTTTTATAGCTGAACATTTTATGTTAGTGCTTACCATATAGATTCGTAGGTTTTTGGTGGTTGATTGTGGTATGTAGGCATTTTTTTTATTGTGCAAAATATTTTATTTATAGCGGTTCTTATAATTTAGTTTTTTTGGGTATATTGTTGCCAGTTCTCTTTCTTATTTGAATTGTATAGATTTATATATATAATTATGTCCGTGACTTTGGTTTATTTGGCCTTGATTTGGTTGTCTGTTTTATCTTGGGCGTTCTCTTTATTTTTGTAAGGTGTATTATTTCAGGGGAGAAGTTAGGGGTTAAAAATTTTTGCTTGGTAACCATGTGGGATTGTTTATTTTGAAATGGCTATGTTAGGAATTATTTTATTAAAGTGTTGTCATTGTTTTATTGATAGAGGTGGAGTTCTGGTTATGCTGTAGGGGTCTTTGTGTAGATTTGTTTCTGTTATTAAGGATGCTGAGTGAATATAAATTGTTAAATAAATGTGTCTGCTCTTTGGATTTCTAAGTCATGGTGGGGATTTCTATTGAAGTCCCCCAGCTCAATATATTATGTTATTATATTGTGTTAATGGAGAAAAGACTGGAACATAATCTACTGGACAATATTCAGATGTGGATGGGGGACATAAAAATTTATTAAGTTATATGTTTTTTATTAATTTGTATTTCTATTGATTGGTAAGTTGAAATTTGGTCGTTGTTCATGAAGTATTTTGTGTGATTTGTGATGTTTCAAAATTGAATATTTTTGTATATGAGTGTAATGAGACTGTGTTTGGATTGGGTTTTGTTTTGCTTTAGGATTGTATAGTTAGGAAAATCAGAGAGGTGAGTGTCTTGCTTAAAATTGGATTTTTGTTTAAGTGTTATGTGTATTATATATTTAATTAGGATGGGAAGTTCTTTATGTTTATTTTTTATACAATTAATTTTCAATTGAAGTATGCTGATTGATTGAATTATGTGTGTGGGGGTTTGGATTTATGCGTGCAAGTTTTCGCATAAGTGGCAGGATCATGTTGGAAAACAATCACTGGAGGTGTGAAGATTGGTACACTTTAGATGAAACCATTGTTCACAGGAGTTGCATATAATACTGAGGTTTATCCTTGACCAAATTTTCTATTGCATTTGGGGCCGGGGTTTGCCCTGAAACCTGTGATTGGTTCTATATCGCAGGATAATTAAAGGAGTTAGGGTGAGCAGTCACTGTGCACACCGGATTTAATCACCCCCAAATGGAAAAAATATAATAAAAGCAAATATGACAAAAATAAATATGGGAAATTTAAGGGACTTATCTCTGGGCTCCAGGTAATTCTGGGGCGATGATCTGGCAGGAGATGATGAAAGTCGCATATATTTTGGGGCCACCTCGAAGTTTAAGCCCGTCTGATTTTCTAATTCGAAAGCTTTGTGCTTTTGCACATCGAATCTTCTTAGATCTGAAAATAAGGAGGGTAAACGCGTTGGACTAACGGCACGCAGGGACGACACAAGACCACGCTCCACACACACAACATACTCAAACAACACAACCCACAACACACATACATTATAGAGTATAGTAATATATATATATTATATATATATATAATATATATATAGATATAGTATATATATATATATATATAATATTATATATATTTATATATAAATATATAGTATTATTATTATATAGACCAAATAAAGAATTTACCCGCATGATATCTCGAAACTAAATAGGTACAAGAAAACAGATAACATATATCGGAATCAGCGTATGAAATTTGTATGGAAAATAGAAAAAAAAAATTAATAACTTTCTTTTTAATATTTTTGTTGATATATCTCAAAACTACCGATAGTAAGAAGAAAACTAAACATATTAGTGGAATCAGCGTAAAAATCTACATATGAAACACGAGCCGATGGCGGACAGAGGGGGGGACGGCTTCGATACCCGTAGGGGAGGGCGAGAATCACCCGCGACACCCAGATACCAAAGAGCGGGATGTTCCGGGAGACCCTCCCGGAGGGGGGAAATAGTCCTACCCCGTCTGTCCCCAGGAGGCCGAGAGACCCCGACTCTTTTGCATCTTTGCGGTTTACGCTTGAGAGATATCTTTTAAGTTAAAAAAAAAAAATCTTTTTTAATACTATTTATTACGCCCATTCTAAATAATGTTATTAGTTTATCTTGATACCTAATCGGTAGTTTGAGATATTGAAAAAAAATTAAAAAAAAAATTTTTTTCATTTTCATACAAATTTCATCGGATTCCAATTATGTTAGTCAGTTTTCTGACCTATCTGTTCGAGGATATCAGCGGGTACTTCTTTAGTTTCCATATAAATTATATATATTAATGATATATAATATATATATATATTATATATATATTATATATTCTATATAATATGAAAATATATAGTATATAATATAATTACATGGCAATTTAAGTTGCTTCCTTTCCTTCCTCCTGTAAGTATCTATCAAACGCACAATTGCCACTTTACCTTGTGGTGAAGCTGAACTATTCGCTCAACGTTTGCCTCTAGTCAGCTAAACATTTCCAGAGCTAATTCGACACTCTCTATCACTCCAACGTAATATGCCTCACATTGTAATTTCTTCTAAAGACTATTTATCTGCCCTCTCTCAAAGAAGGGATATGGTTCTGAAGGTATTCTTCCTGTGGTTTGCAAAACTTGTGCTTCCGAGCTTCGCAAACCTGCTTTGGTAAACAAATTTCTTGTCTGTCTGTTAACCTCGACCTTTTCCTTCTGATCAGGGTGTTAATAAGGTAGCATGGTGAGGTAGGCTCCTACCCAAATTTTTGGTCTTTTAATAGAAAAATTAAATGGTAACTTATCTAATTATTAAAATTTGGTATATTGAAAGTAGAAAAAAGAAACTTTGATTAAATAAATTAAAGAAAACAAACATACATTTATATAAAATTATATAAATTAATCATTTGAAATTTCCATTAAATACTCTGTCTTAAGAGTAAAATTTCTAAGCTATGGCTACATAGATCTTCCATAATTTCATATAATATAATATTGGGCCAGGCCAGGCATCATACCCTGCTCTACGAGCGAAAATACGAAAATTCTCGGTACGAAAATTTTCGCTCACTCCCGTGAAAATGTACGAATAAATTGACAAATGGTGAAAACTTTTGGATCTCTCTCTCTCATCGCTCTCTCTCTCTCTTTCTATAGTATATAATATATATATATATATAATATATAATATATATATATTTATATATTATATATATATATTATATATATAATATATATTATATATATATATAATTTATATATATAATATATTATAGTATATAACTATGACAACTTCCTACACAAGTATAATACTTCAAGGTACGCCACTGCTTCTGATTGGAAAGGTGTGTTTATTCAGTCTGTCCCGAAAAATAGGGAGACTCTCAACCTCTACCATCGTCCTATTGCTTAACATCCCTTCTTTCTAAAGTATTATTCCAATCTATCCTTAACGAGAAGTTTCAAAAGCATTTCAATTCTTTTAATTTTATCGCAGATCTTCATACGGCTTTCTGATAAGGAACGTCCTACTGATGATCTTTCTCTTTTCTTCTCTTTGGCTCTTGGTACTCTGAACTTTTTCTTTCGGTGAATTCTTTGCTCTAGCGCTAGACATATCGCAAGCCTTCGACAGAGTCTGGCAGAAAGCTTTGCTTTCAAAACTTCCTCCTTCGGTATCAAACTTCCCTCCTTCGGTTATCCACCCATCTTTCTATTTTCCCTTCCTCTGATTTTCTTTCCGGTCTTCCTGTAGCAGTTGTTGTAGATGGTCACCTTTTATACTTTAAAACTTTAAAGAGTGGTTTAAAGAACCCCTCAAGGTTCTGTAATATCGCAAACTCTCTCTCCTCTTCTACTCTCTCTGCTCCTCTCTCTCTCTCTCTCTCTCTCTGCTCTCTCTTCTCTCTCTCTCTCTCTCTTCTCTCTCTCTCTCTCTCTCCTCTCTCTCTCTCTCTCTCATCTTTTGTATTCTTAATAATAACTTCTTTTTTACTCATCACATAACCGCTCATTATGCCAACGAACTAAATCGTAGTTACTCATTTATTAGTGTACGAATTTAAACAAAAATAGTATATATATATAGTTATATATATATATATATATTAATATATTATATATAAATTATATATATAAATATCATATTATCATATATATATATATATATATATTATATATGAATATATTATATAAATAATATACTATATATATTATATTAGCTATATATATATATAATATATACATATATATATATGATAGTATATATTATAATATACCGTATATATATATAAATATATATATATATAATATATATACATATATTATATTATATATCTATATATATAGATTTAATTTTTTACTTTAACACTTAATCTCTTATTAAGATTTATATCTCTGTGATTTAAGCATTTATAGATCTCTTATATATAACTTGATAATATATATATATAGAAAATAATATTATAATATATAGATATATATATTAATAATATATAGTATATATATAATAAGTATATGAATATAATATATATATATATGATAGTAATATCATAATATAATATAATATTATATATTATAATACACTATATAGTAGCTATATATAATATAGGATATATAAGTATATATATATATAGTATATATAATATATAATATTTGTAATAAAATTATGAGTATGTATATATATTAAATTTTAAATAGTATATAGTCTAATATATATATATATATAGTATATGAAATAATATATATATATGTTATTAGTACGAATACGGTTACGCCCTTGCATCTATAAATTATTAATTCTCTAAAAATTCTATAATTCTTTATATTCTATAACCAAATCGAATTCATCTCATATTTTTATACATCTAGATCCAAGCGTGTATATATATATATCGTTTATATTATATTTCAAATATGCTTATTATATTTACAATAAATGTGTTTTAGTCTCATTGATAATCTATATTTTGTGATTTTGTTCACTTGTATAGATATATACATGGGCACCACTCAGTGTGGTGTACATCGATGTTATATAATTCTATGATATATATACCTATAATCGTATCATATCATAATCTATATAGTGAATTCTCAGCCTGTTTATATTTATATATAGTAATGTTTGTTATATATACAAATTATTATTTTATTATATAGCTACTTATATATATATATAGTCGTATGCATATATATCTATCGGAATATATATATATTAATAAAATACTGATAATAAATATAAATATTAGTATTACTTATATATATATACATATATATATATTATATATATATATAATATATAATATATATTATATATTTATATTATAAATATATATATATATATTATAAATGCATATACGATATATAGTATATGGAGAGAGAGAGAGAGAGAGAGAGAGAGAGAGAGAGGGAGAGACGAGAGAGAGACGAAGAGAGAGAGAGAGGAGAGAGAGAGAGAGGAGAGAGAGAGAGAGAGAGGAGAGAATAGAAAAAGATTTTTCCTTTTATTATTATTATTATTATTATTATTATTATTATTATTATTATTATTATTATTATTATTATTATTATTATTATTATTATTATTATTATTATTATTATTATTACTGATGTTATTCAAAAAGCAATAAAAGTTTCAACTATTTATTTTTTTACTTATATTCTTGTACAATAACTTGAACAAATTAAAATTAATAAAGGAGTTGCCCAAATTATCGGATGTTTAGTTCATTGCGCTAAGAACATTGTAAAATTTGTTCAAAACAAATAGACATTCTGTTACTCTTGAATAGAAAAGAAATATTTCGAGAGTATTAGAAGTTTTAATTCTTGAAAATTGTGAAAAGTAGAAATCAGTGAAAATCTGAAGCCGTAAAATCTGGACAAATTTTCTCCAACTTTTTCCCACAACTCGTCATATCCATCAAATATTATTCCTTTAGTTGAAAACACTTCCTTTGGGCCACGCTATGTTACAATAAAAATCATTCAAAGTCTTTAAGGTTGACTTCGTTTCTGACGGAGGGGGAGGGAGGGGGAATGAGTTGGTGGTTCAAACAGGCGGGGTGTGGGGGGGGGGTTAGGGGGCTTTAGTTTGCGTGTCTAGTCGTTCTGGCGTGAGCTTTCCGTGATTAAAGTTTTCATGGTCCGTGACCGATCACGGATTGTAGTTTTTTCCATAATATACATACACACATACATGCATGTATAGTTTCTAATTATACATGCATTAAATTTGATAAAGGCTGATATAGAAAGAGATATAAAAAAACAAAGCAGCACGTGAAATAAATAAAAAATGGAAAAAATAAAAAAAATATATAAATTAAATGAATAAATAAATAATTAAAATTGAGGTAAAAAGGAAACAGAGAATTTTATATATATGATATTAATATATATAATATAATATATCTATATTTTTGTATATATATATATATATATATATATATTATAATATATATATATATATGAGGAGGACGTAGCATCCACTGGGCATAACCCACGAAGGGTTATGTTTGGCTGGTACATCTCATTGTCCTCCGAGCCTTCCATTACTCTCACGTTCGGTTCGTCGTTTACGCGTTTCACATTCTCTGAAAGTTTTTCTAGCGTACTCTAGAGTTCGACTCCACTGGAGCACTCTGACTAACACTACTCTCCTCCTTCTTCACATTTTCCCCACAGATTTACAATCACATAATAGAACATTCCAGTAATAATGTTAAAAAAAATGACGAAATATAAATCTGACTCTGAGATACTTGGAGGAGCTACATCATCTAAATTGCTGATTGAATCCAAAAAGATTCAAACTTGAGAACACCACAACTTGGGATTGGCGACCACCGGTTTGCCTCTGTTGCACGGTCTTTTTTTATTTTTATTTTTTTGGCAAGATTCGCTCTCTTTATTCTAATTTCCACTTTGCTGAACACCACCTTTCTTCATCTAAACATCCTCTCTGGTTATCGACTGAAATTAAGTTGCTTTAGGGCCCCGATACCAAATCCTACTCTGTTCCCTCCTACTACCTATATCCTCAGTTTTAAGTCATGGCAGATGTAGTGCGCATGTGAGCAACGGCATTGCTTGTTCTCTTCTCTTTAGAGTTTTCTGAATTTTCGACTTTGTGACTAAGACTCTCTTGTAAATATAAGACTAAATTGGTTTGTTCTGCTGACTCTACAGACGATTCTAAATTTTTTGATTATGTAAACTTCAAAATAGAGCACATTCTTTCTTCTTCTTTCTCTAATAACACACAGAAAAAAAAATATATCAAGTTGTCATAAAATTTTCCATCAACCACGGTTCTCTAGGAGCTAGGAAAATTTAACGTTTATTGTGATTGAAACATCAATGATATAAATTTTTACATCATCAGTATATAATATTTTATTTCTTTCCAATGTACTGTATACAGCCAAAGTAAAACCTATTACATGTTATATTTAACCTTCCATAAGAAATGTAAATTTGCATTAGTATAATTATATATTAATATGTCGGTATTCATCAACTTCCACACATCTATACTGAGAATACTCATATGTAGAGTTTTGCAGTCTAGTCGCCTCTCCTCACCTATATAGTTCGCCGTTATATATATTTACGTCTAGAAGATAATTGATGATTAGTATATTACCTTTATAAAGCTAATGAATAGATAAGTACATAATATATAAATATAATATACCAGGTACTGATATAATTGTCTACAGACACACGTGTGAGCGTTATATATATATAATGTTCAACGTTTGACGAATCTTTCTTTTGATTATGATAACATGTTTCAATATTCTCCATTACTCTAATCTTTTCTATATATCTTTCTTTTGATAAGACAGAACAATTTAAAAAATAAAAAAATACTTTAAATATTTCAGTTTGAGGTTGGAATTAGAGCTCTTTCACTGAAATGATATAATAATCTGATATAACCCAACTCTCTCTCATTACATTAATAATATATATACTATAATACTATAATTATTACTATATTATACTTTATAATATATAAATATATATAGTAAATATAATATATATCTTATATTACATTATATATATATTATATTCTTTATAATATAATATATATATATATATAAGAATTTTTACATTTCTTATTGCGAAGTCTAAAATAACATGTACATAGGCTTTTACTTTGGCTGTATACAATACAATTGGAAGAATAAAATATTAGTATATGTCTGATATATGAAAAATTTTATCATTGATGTTTCAATCACATTGACGTAAAATTTTCACTCATCAGTTCATCGTATAACTTAATATTTTTCTTTCAAATTTATTCTGTACTACAGCCAAAGTCAAAGGAACTATTCACATGTTCTCATTTAAGCTTGCCATAAGAAATGTATATCGGATTTTCTTACTTACCCAGTTTCGCTTTCAGATCTGTCTATATTATGGTACCGATATATATACTATAGATATATATTATATAGTATCATTAGTCTAGGTATTTCAGGTATAATATAGTTTATATTTCACATATATATAATTATACTATATACATCTATATACTATTACATTAAAATTATACATTAACTTATATAATTTCAGGTAAATTGTATTTAGATTCAGAGTTGATAAATATTAAGTATCTTATTATTTCTTTCAAGAGGTTTTAAAAACAAAAAAGATCCTTTAATACTTTACAGTTTGAGTATATGAATTAGAGCTCTTTAACTTAAAATA
The DNA here is from genome assembly GCA_015478945.1 of Trachelipus rathkii. Taxonomy (NCBI): domain Eukaryota; kingdom Metazoa; phylum Arthropoda; class Malacostraca; order Isopoda; family Trachelipodidae; genus Trachelipus; species Trachelipus rathkii. The sequence goes on along the minus strand of JABUQX010036456.1, from coordinate 45,901 downwards.
TATATATTACTATATATAATATATGTATATATATATAATATATATATTATATATATATTATATATATTATATATATATATTATAATTAGCATATATATACTAATATTTATTCATATTATATTAGAAATAATAAATGTCAATATATATAGATAGTGACAGGCACCTATGTTACATCCGCAGGACAAGCATAAGATATCAGATGGTGTGGTTCCTATTATTACTGTTGCGACAAAAACAACTTAAATATATTTATACTCATATGTAATCATTTCCGTGTTTACTGCTTCTAAATCAACGGATCCTTAAAATTTTGTTCCAAATTCCACTTAGAATACTCAGTATTTTATTTCCTTGTCCAAATCATTTATGTAAGGAAAAGAAATGGGTCCAGCACAGAATCCTTTTATGACTTTAATAAGAAATCGATAAGATTTCTACTATATTTATCTACATATATTTTCTATATATTATATCATAGATTATTATATATATATGATATATATAATCTTGTGGTAATATATAACAATATGTTGAGACAGTATATCAAATATATTTAGATATATATAATACTATATAGTTAATTCATATATAGTTCATAAATATTTAGATGTAAAGAAAAATATTATATTATAACTGGTATATAATTATAGACCTAGATTAAAATTGTTTTTTCATATATTATATTATATTATACAGTATATAGTTATATATATATCAGTATATATAAGAAATTTTCATTTCTTATGGAAGTGAAATATAACATGTAATGGGTTTTTCTTTGGCTGTACTTACAGTACAGTGGAAAGAAATAAAAATATTATTATGATGATGTAAAATATTTATTCATATGTGTCAATCACATAACGTTAAATTTTACTAAATCCGTGAGAGGGAACCGGGTTGAACATCATGTTTGATATAATTTTACTTCGATCAGTATATAATATTTTATTCTTTTCCTTTGTCTTATAACGCCAAAGTAAAACCTATTACATGTTATATTTAACCTTCCATAAGAAATGTAAATTTCTAGTATGTATATTACAGTATATATATATTATATATATATAATATAAATATACTAACTATACATATATATATATATATATAGTATAATAATAATATATATATATCTTATATTATATATATATAATATTATTATGTATTATATTATATTAGAAATTTTACATTTCGTATGGAAGTTAAATATACAACATGCAATGGGGTTTTACTTTAGTTGTTAAGAAAATAGCATAGCTATTATTATCACTGATGATGTAAAAATTTATATCATTGATGTTTCATTCACAATGACGTTCTCAGGAGTGAAAATTTAACGTTATTGTGATTGAAACATCAATGATATAATTTTACATCATCAGCTATATAAATATTTTATTTACAATGTACTGTATCAACAGCAAGGTGAAAAACCTATTACTTGTTATATTAACCATAATAAACTGTTAAAATTCTTATAATATATATATATACATATATCATGATATATCTATATATATATATCCCATAATGATATATAATATATATATATATATATATATATAATAAATTATATTATGATTATATATAGTAGGATATTTATAATATATATATATAATAATAGTATTATATATATATATATAATATATATATGAGTAGTATAGGGTGGACAACTAGGCGCCCACCTGCGTCTATATATATATATATCATATATATATATATATATATAGTATATATAGTATTAATACTATATTAAATTAGCATTATAGGATAGATGAAATAAACATTCTTATGAAAGTAGATGTTAATTTAAAGGTTTTTACTGAGCTGAATATACAGTACATAAAGAAATAAAATATTATATACTGATGATGTAAAAAATTATACTACTGTGATTGAAACATCAATGATATAAATTTTTACATCATCAGTATATAGTTTATTTCTTTCCAATGCTACTGCTAATACAGCAATATAAAATAGTATTTCTTTTTTTTCAGGGTTCGGAAGAAATGTTAAAAATTTCTATATGCTATATAGATATATAGTAACTCAATCTATAGATATATATTAGAATGTATTACATATAAAAAAGATTTTATCTATGTATATTTATTTATAGATATATACTATATAGAGTAGTATATAGAAATATAGATTATTATATATATATAGATTATAATTCAGTAAAAGAAAGAAACGTACTTCTGGTAAATATTAAAGATATTTTTTTAGTTTTAAAACCACTGTTAAAAAAATAAAGGAAAGTCATAAATGAGGTAGTTATTATTCTAAACAGTGCAGTAAATAGTGTATGAAAGTGAGTTAAAAATATTGGATATAAATACCTAGATATTACTCATTTTAAAAATTCAGAGAAAATGAATAAACAATACTATTGATATATATACTATGTTATATATATTATATATATTATTATATTATATTCATAATAGATATTATTATTATTATTAATATAAGTTAGTATATTATTATACTATATATATTATATATATCACTTTTATAAAAGCCAAATATTTACATACCTAACAAAGTGCCACTTTTTGTTAGTTCAATTTTCGTACTCAATAAAATTAGCATTATATAAAGCGAAGTTCAAAAAAAAAATGTTAGGATACAGGGGATATTGAAGGCTGGATTATGGATCAAACCGTTTGTAGAGATATGAACGCTTTTCAAAGTAATAAATGAGGAAGAACAAACTACACAATCCGTCGCTAACGTCTTTCGCCAAATGTAATTGTTTTCGTTCATTATAATATTTAGTTGCTATTAGTTATTTAGTCTCGTTTTTTCTAATTTAGTTTTCGAAATGAAATTCCATTCCTTCAGTTCAATTGTATCAACTAGTACAGTCTTACTAACCCAGTCTAACCGCTTCATCATCCTATTATTCTACTAGCATTGATGTCGAAACTCAAGGTGGGGGTTTAGTATTTGGTGCGGGGGGTATAATGGAGAGGTAACCATCCCCATTATTGATGGTTCCATTATGTATTTGGTTGGTTTTAATACAGTCTTATCCATTCCTATTGAATGGATCACCGTTTTTGTAAATTACCTTTAATTATATATTTCATTACCTCTTGTGCTTATGTGCCAACTAATGTCATTTGTATTGACGTTCTATATTCTTTATATCCCTTTAGGTCTCAGTATATATATAATTTATTTGTTGAAAGATTTTTAGATACTAGATTGTATTGTGAGAATTGGCAACGCATACCTTAGATCGAGCGAGCCATTCGGCGTTCACAATCTACAACTTAGAAGTATGACATACGGTTGTACTGTATTTATAATAATGTTATACTTCTAATATCTGAATAATACTGACACATATGCATATTTAGTCTGACGCATATATAACCAAACAATATTATATACTTTCAGAATCCTAAGCACTGTCTGCATTGCGTTCTTTTTCCCGCAAGGACTGTACAGGGAGTTCAGAGTTTCTTTGTTGTGAAACCCTTCATGAAATTCAAGAATATTCCATGAAATGCAAGAGCCATTTTGAAAGTAGGTGCACTGAGCTGCACGAGCAGCGAAAATCCTTCTTGGAAGATAGCAGTGTACATGCAAATGCAACTGACAACAGGTGCTCTTTGGCAGAAAAAAAAGTTAATTTTATCTGTAATAATAAAACATTATTTTTGTGGTACACGAATTATCCCTACGATCTCGAACAGCTAAATACACAGATCCCACCCCCACTTTAAGACACTCGTTTTCGAAGACTTCAATTCCGTTTTCAAAATCTAGCGTATCCACTCTCTGACGTTAAATAATCATTAACACATGCAGTTAGCTAACTGCACATTCATGGGTTGGAGCCCCGTAGAAATAAATCACTACATTACAACTATCAACCAAATGATGATTCGACACACAAAATATCAATCTTCATCCTTGATATACCCGTTCGTGGACATGCTTTAGATTCACTATCTTCATCAGCTGTTGCCATATGTCAATTAAAAGCATATACATATTCTGTTTCAGCTGACGAAACATCTGATATTATCTGGGAATGAACAATTATCTAGGAATAAATTTTTTATGAAGGACAGAAATGTGCATTTTCTTGAAGAATTCAGGATTTGCATTATTAGATAGTCAATTGTGATCTGCAAAACCAACAGCAAGTGCTTGATTGATTGTTTTTCTTATGCAACCAAGCATAATATTGGATCCTAGACCCAAACATAAGTGCGTTTGGACCCCAAACGATTGTACGATAGGCGCTTGATCTATCCCAAGGCTACTTTATAGGTGGCAGGGGAAGGGGGTGAGATGGTTGCCTCTGTCGCTCGGAAAGGAAGGCCAAGGAGATAGTCAAGAGTACACTGAGAATAACATGGGAAAATCGAATTTATTTTTTAATGCGAAGTAAGAGAAGAGAAAGAAAAAAAACAAATAAAAAAACTTTATATTTCATTGCTTTGCTGCTGCCACAGGCCTCAAGGGTCGGGGGGGGGATTTTTTGGAGTCTTCGAAGAGACAAAAAATCAATTTTTTGATTTTTTGCGATGTGTATGGGTGGTAGTGGGAAAGCGAGGGCACGCAAGAAAGGACCAAAAAAGGTGAATAGAAGATGAACTGAAGGAACTATTTTTTTTTTTTCTATCATCTCAGGCCCAGCATACACCATATACATATATATATTATATATAATATTATATATATATATATATATATATATATAATATATACTATATATACTATATAATATATATTATAATATAATATATATATATTAATATATATATTATATATATATATATATATATTATATATATATATATTATATATATATATATCTGTGATATATATATTATATATATATATATATATATTAATATATATATATATAGTATATAATATACTCTATATATTATATATATAGTATATATATTTATATATATTTATATATAATATATATATATATATATATATTATGTGTGTGTGCTTGTGTGTGTGTGTTCGTGTGTGTGTGTTTCTATCGAATAAATTAGATTCTCGGTATCTTGGGTATAATCGATACACATATATCGAAAATCGATTTTAAAACTTAAATATCGATAGGTCAGAAAGAAACTTAAGTATACCCAATAATATTAAAGGCGTTTTAGATTTGGCAAGTTTTTCTTTCAAATCGAAGGACGTTCTTGAGTTCATTTTCGATGAAAAATCAAATGAACATTCTTCAGTTTTGAGATTGTTTGCATTTTACAGCACAGACCTAAGCCTATAAAGTATATTAATTTAGATTTTTATAACGGTATAAACGTTTTTTACTTAATATAAAAATATTATAATAAATATTATTATATATATTATATATATATATATATATATATATATATATATATATATATATATATATATATATATATATTATATAATTTATATATAAATATATATATTATATATGTGTATATAATATGTTTTAAATTAAATTAATTAAATAAAAAATTTTTGAAAGATATAAGGTTTTAAAAAAGTGATATATAAGTACAATTGTGAATCTACATTAGCCTTACCTGAATTTGTAGTTTTCAAAGATTTTTTTGCTCTTTGAATAAGATCTAGATAGTCCATAGATAACTCTGCCTTTTGGTTTTAGTAATCTATCACTTAAAATCTTAGTTAGGGTAAATTTGATTGATGAGAAGGTAAAGAGAATAGAGATAGGTTGATAGTGAAAATATTTGAAAAGAAATGAAGAAATTTACCTCTATACCCTTTTACATTTTGAATTTTAAATTTGATTACACAAACACGACTAAATAGTACCGCTTTTGAATGAGAAGTGATTCCACAATTGTCGCAAGACAATGTGATTGTTTAGTGAAATTTAGTGAAAATGGATACCACATGTAGACAAAATATAAATTCCGCTAAAACTAAATAAAAGATACTTTATATACCTAACAGTTTTTAAATCCTAAAATAAAATACTATATCCTAAATTAAAATACTAAAATAAGCAAAATAGAAGATATATATGTGAAAGTATATAATAGTTTTTATATCCTCCCACTGAAGAGTTGCAATGAAAACCATTGCAATTAAAAGAATTAAAGTTTTTTACAAATCAGATAAATTCCTGCGAAGGAATTCTTGACACTTGACAGCAGCCTGTCTAAGAGGTCTTTCTTTGACTGAATTGAGCGGAGCAATTTGATTCTGTTGAGAGTCAAGTTGAGGTGAATTTATACCTGAAGTTGAAGGTTGTACATCTACAATAGCAGTATCACTATTACTTTGAATAACTGAATTTGAATTTGAGGGATCAACTTGATCTGTAATTTCATTGTTTTGACCATCTGAATTGGAGAGATCACTGCTTGCTTCAGCATCAGTTTCTCCACTGGAGACAGAGTGGGTAATAGATAACTCCAATGGGTAGAGATGACAAATAGAATAGTGACAGGTTTGTCCATCTCCCTTTTTAATAACACACTCCTAATCTTATCGTCATCACCAACAATGACTTCCAGAACTCTACCCAAAAGCCAGAAGGGTCTAGGCTTATTAGGTGTGTGTATCAGAACTATATCTCCAACCTTAATTCTGTTGGTCCACTCTGACTGATAGAGATTTCTACTTGTCTGGCGAAAATTTAATAGGTAAGACTCATACCATAATTCCCTGAAAGTCTCCAAAACTCTTCCTTGAGCAGTTAGAGTTATGGCTAAGTCTTGTTGTGAGGGAGGAAATTTTTCCATATTGGTGGAAACTTCATTGAATATGAAGTTTGAATTGCCATAAGGCTTCAAAAAGGATTTGGAGCAACAACTTCCAAATCATTATCTGATGACCTATAGGTTAAAGGTCTATTGATAACATTGGTGATATTTGAAATACTTGTTAACAGTTGTGAAAGTAAGGTTAAGTTTGCTTTACCTATAGTTTTATAGAGACATCCTTTAACTGTTCGTATCATTCTCCTCCCAAACTGATCCCACCCAACTGGAATAGACTGGAATCTTGTAATGTTTGATGTTATTGATACGCATATGTTCGGAGAACATATTTGAAGACAAAGATTCTAACAGTATATTTTCACCTTGTTTGAAATTCCTGGATATTATCTGAGTACAAATTGGACGGTATGCCATATATATTTGTGAAACGTTGGAATGAAAGTAAAAAGGATTCTGTGGACATATCTGGAAGGACATCAACATGAATAGCTCTGATATTAAGGCAGGTGAAAATTAATAGATACATTTTTTGAAATTCCTTATCATTAATCTTTACAACGAGATGCCCTGTAAAGTCCAACGCCAGTATGCTCAAAAGGACGCACAAAATTAACTCTATGATGAGGAAGATTTGTCATTTTTGGATATTTAAAGGGTATACTGTTAAATTTTTTGCATACTATACAGTCTGACAAAACATTCTTTACAGCCTGCCTGGCCTTGGTAATCCAGAAGCCATGAGCTCTGATAAAATTGATAGTGGTTTGAACACCCAAGTGTTGACATCTTGAATGAAAGTCTCTTATGATCAATCTAGTGAGATGGTGATCCTTGCCAAGAAGAATTGGATTTATCACATCATCATTATATAAAAGTGTCTTGGCAATTCTACCTTTGGATCGGATTAGGCCTTTATCATCTATGAATAAGTTAAGTTGATTGGCCAGCGTTGGATTTCATCCTTTTTAGGATTTTGGAGAAAATAATATCTCCTTAGAAAAACAATGCTGCTTGCATTATCTTCAACCAATAGAGTTGGCTTTCTGATCACCAATCTTGCATCCAAGCCCTTGTACGTCTGCTAATGAATTTTGAATATTTTTGAGTTACTTTATAAAGCCTATTGCACACTGAGTAATCTTTAAATGTAACAAAGACGAGAAAACAACCACAGATTGTTACATTGTAAAGTCTTTTCTTATTGTCCTTCAGACAAACATTAAGTTTACTAAGGCCATTGAGATTGATCTAGAAGAATCCAAGAAGAACCCTTTAGCCATAATGGCAATTTTGAAAGAAAAATAGAGGTTGTAACACTCTGGTAATCAGATCTGCTGGGTTTTCAGCAGTATTGATGTAAGCATAAGAAATGGATACTTTGTACTCTTGCTCAACTTGATTTTTGATTTGATAAATTTCTTTGAGCCTATTGTTAACAAAAATATTTTTATTTTTTGCCTTTCCAGACAGGAGCCATGAAAGGACAATTTGAGCATCTACAAAGACCTTTATGTTTTTGAACTGTACATTTTGAAATTCTGATAATATTGATTTGATACACTTGAAAATAAGAACACAGATAACAACTCTAAAGAGGGCAAAGCCCTAGATTTGAGAGGGGCCACCTTGGCCTTTGAGAATATTAAATTAGAACCTTGACCTATACTATAAATAACAAAACCATAACAAGATGAAGAAGCATCACAAAATACGAATAAAGAGTTTGAGGGAGAAGGTGAGAAAGCACACCTCTCAATTTAATATTATGTAATTTATTTAAATCTGAACATAGTGAAGACCAGGAAACTAAAACATCAGCAGGGACCTTTTCATCCCAATCGAGACCTAATTGCCATAATTTCCTAATTAATAACCGACCTCTTAAAGTTACCGGTAAAAAGATATTTAAGGGATCAAAAACCTTGGACACAGCAGACAACAACAATCTTTTGGTATTTGCATCAGCATTTACTGAAAATTTTGCCAGTTTTAACTTATCTGTAGAGGATTAAAAAGATATCCAAAAACCTTATCTTCTGATTCCTGATGTTGAACATATTCTACCCTCTTCTTCCCATAACAGTTCTAATTGATCATTATTAGAGTCCCAACTTCTAAGATGGAAAACAACATCTTCCATTCTTTTGTTGCATTTCATAATAAAGTTCTTTTAAAATGTTTAACAACAGAAAGGTTTTTCACAAAAAAATTATTTATAGAATCTGCAGTACATGCATCATCCTCATAAGACTGAGCATGATGCTTAATGATATAATTGAGAATGAATGGGAAGGATGTGAAACCAAAAACAATGTGAGTATCGATAAGCCTTTAATTGACCATTTACTTTTCCAAAAAAGCAAAAGCGATTGCGTCTTCGATAGTTTTTAACTTAATCTGAAGGAAAGCTTGTTTAATGTCCGATAGCATAACAAATTGATTTGATCTGAACCGGAATAAATGACCCAACACAAGACGAGTACATAAGATCTGGTCCAGTATAGGCTGGCCTCATTAGAGATGGTAAGAATTAGTTATTAAAAAGATAGACAACAGTTTAAACACAGCTGACCTTTGTTGATACTTTTCATCAGTTTGATAACAGCGTCTTTGAGGACCCAATATAATTTTTATACTCAGAGGGAGATACACTGAACTCTTCAATAATACCATCAGCTAATTGTTGCTGAAAGACATCATCATAGGCTTTAACTAAATCTTTACTTTCCAAATTTTTATGAACTCTATTAAGCACTGCAAGAGCAATGTTATAGTTTGATGGCAACAAAGGAAGTTTATCTTCAATCCATGGAAGATCTATATGATATTTTCCGTCTTTGAACTCTATACCACCTTTGAATTTTTCAATCTGTTTCAAATCATCTTCAGATTTATTATTATTCATACCTTCAATACCTAAGGACTCTAATTTGAACATGTTTTCTAATCCTTGCTCTACCTCAGAATTACTTAGTATGTGGCTTAAAGGATTAAAGTAAGAATGTACAGGGTTTAAGACTGCATTAACCAAAGTATGGTTAACCTGCAATTGATTTTGATTTAGATTTTGATTTTGAATATGATTATGATTTTGATTTTGAACAATTGACGGTGGATTTGAAACTCTTATTTGATTATTGTATATAAAATTAGTAATATTTCCAAATGGAATAATAGAACCATCTCTTAACTTAAAAGCAGATCCACTCATACATTTAATCAATTCTAGTTGAGGAAAATACTCTATTAAATCAATGCCTATTAAGGCATCCAAATCAAAAAATGAGTTATTAGACTCTTTATAGCCAGAATCAGCCAATTTGTAAGATTTATTTCTTAAATTAATTAGAGCCTGATCTACGAACTTAATCTCATAACTTAATTTAAGATCCTCATCAACCAAAAGAGGAAGGGTGAAACAAGACTGGTCCATATATACATCAAGAACAGTCTCTTTCAAAGTGCGGGTGCTAATACCTAAATAAGTTTTTATATCGTATTGAGTGCTTTGATGATTCTCTACAGATATATTGAGTTTGTCCAACACTCTTTTAGAAAGGTAGGACCTCTGTGAGCCACAGTCGACTAGGCAGTCGAACTGAAAGCTGAAACTTTTGTACCCCTAACAATCCTTATAGTAATTGATGGCAACAAATATATAAATTGTTGGTGCTTTGACTAAAACTAAGACATACTTTGTGAGGGTGGAACTTTTCCTTTGCTTACAAAGGCGTATATGACTTCTTTATTGCTCAAACTTGGCAACTAAAAGAAAAGTTGCTCCTTTTCAAGGTCCAGGACCCACGATCTGCAGTATGTTTATACTGAACATTTATGGGGCATCTTTATTTCATTACACCTTTTAATTCTTAACTCATAAACTTTTGATAAACATTTGCAATTATTAAATATGACCTTGGGATGAACAAAACTTACATGATTTTGAATAACCTTTGATTTTAGAAGTGGAAGAATCAATACTATTAGAAGCTTCATTTCCACTAACTTCATTAGTATGAGTTTTGAAATTTTGCAAAGCAGAATTAGAATCAGGCCTATTAGATTTTAAAGACTCCTTCGTCCTTTGATTTTCATTATTTTTAAATTTAAAATTAGTTTTATCCGAAGTATTTATATTTTTAAATTTTGAATAAGTATTATGGGGAGGGACTTGATTGAAATTTTGACTTTTATTATGATTTGACGTTTTAACAATATTTTTGATAACTTCATTATAACTATCGAATATTTGATTCAAATCAGGGTAATTGGTATTCAACTTGCGAGTAATTTCTTTGAATATTTAATTTTGATAAAAACGTATGTGGCTAAGTACTACTAATCCAGTAGCCTCCTCAAGATATTTGAAGTTATAACTCTCAAGTTCATATATTAATGTTCTGATATCATTTAAGTAAACCCTAGTCGCATTATATGTTGGGTCAAATACTGGTTTTAAAGATATGATTTTTTTAATGATTTCATCAATGATGAATTTTTCGTCTAAAAACTCTTTGTCTAAAAGTTCAAGAGCTTTATTATAATTATTATCACTAATAGAAAGATTCTGAATTAGGGAGTACGCATATCCCTTTAATTTATTTTTTAAGCAATGAAGTTTAATGGATTCACTTAAATTTTGTTAAATCTAAGAGCTCTTAAATTTTGAAATGAAGGTTTTATAAGAAAACTTATCAGTTTCATTGCCCTCAAAGAAACAAATCTATAGCCCTAAGAACAGATTCACTGAAATGAGAGCAAGTATTTTTTGGAGGGGTGGCATTTTGATCCCCTTTAAATTTTAATTCACTTAATTTTGATTTAATCGAGCATTGGTACTGAATCTGACTACACAACTCCTTTCAAGAAGGTAAAATTTTCGGAGCAAATCCTCATTTATCAATTATATAATTTTTATTATATTATGTATCCTTTTGTTTAATATCTTTAACAAGGGACTCTACTGTCCTCTATTGAGATCCGTTTACATAAAACTGCCATCTTTATCGTTTATTATTACTGTAGGGCCTAGTTCTCTATCTGACTTAAGATAAAATACGTACTTGTTGCCTTGAGGGGTGGAAATGGCTATGAAACTATAGGCTTGATTTTTTATTTAACTCTATCATGAAAGGCTTGTAATCTCTTGGTCAGACATTTTTGCTGAAATTTGGCTAGAATGACCCCAAGGACAATGAAAACCATTTGAAGAAGATCGAAATAATTTGAAGATAGGCCTTCACCAGGCCAAAATTATTTTGATTTGATTGAGGTCTATTAGACCAAAAATAAACTAAAAATTGAAGTTGAAAGTGATCTAGGCCTATAATGCCTAACTTTGAAATTGAATTTTTTGAGGAAAAATGAGATATGGCCTACCACCAGGACAAATTATTTGATTTGAAATTTGAAAGGGTTTAGAAGACCACACACACACAAAAAAAAACAAATTTTGAGGTTGAAAATGACCTAGGCCTAGACCTAGGCCTAAGTTTGAGCTTGAATTTTTGAGGAAATCACTGTAATGGAAGGGTTAGGCAATGATGCATTGCTTATCTAACTCTCATACCAAATTTTGAATTAAATACCCTAAGACTAACTAAACTTAGGACAAAAACACCAATAGGCTAGTCTCGATAGGCCCACGTGGCTTCTACCGTATCTAATATTTTCATATGTTCAAATAAACCTTAATTTAAAAATGATTTTGACCTAATAATAGCCTACACAAAATATCGAAAACTGCTATAAGCTTCGGAGCTAGGTTGATTTTAATTTGCAATATTGCTAGCACGAGTTATCAAGAACTTGCAACAAATCCGTTCGTTAAGACCAATATAGATTACACAATTGACGAAAATTTAATCTAAAGCAGATTAAATTAATTACAAAAAAATCTTTGAAAGATATAAGGTTTTAAAAAAGTGATATATAAGTACAATTGTGAATCTACATTAGCCTTACCTGAATTTGTAGTTTTCAAAGATTTTTTTGCTCTTTGAATAAGATTTAAGATCTCAATAGTCCTTAGATAACTTTGCCTTTTGGTTTTAGTAATCTATCACTTAAATCTTAGTTAGGGTAAATTTGATTGGTGAGAAGGTAAAGAGAATAGAGATAGGTTGATAGTGAAAATATTTGAAAAGAAATGAAGAAATTTACCTCTATACCCTTTTACATTTTGAATTTTAACTTTGATTACATTACACAACTAAATAGTACCGCTTTTGAATTAGAAGTGATTCCACAATTGTCGCAAGACAATGTGATTTTTAGTGAAATTTAGTGAAAAATGGATGGATACCACATGTAGACAAAAATATAAATTCCGCTAAAACTAAATAAAAGATACTTTATATACCTAACAGTTTTTTAAATCCTAAAATAAAATACTATATCCTAACAATTAAATACTAAAATAAGCAAAAAGAAGATTATATATGTGAAAGTATATATAGTTTTTATTAAAACGTCACAACAACGATCGATAATAACAGAGAAATAAAATTTCTCAGTTTTGTAGTTTTTTATTAAAGTTATGATTTCACCAAGATTCTTGGAAAATTAACATATAATATATTTCTCGAAGTAGTAAAATAGTCCGGTCGTCTTCGAAATGACATATTTGATTAAACATTTAAAAAAACATTTTGTGTTTACGGATTTCCATTTTGTGACGCTATCGATAACTTCAAGTCAACAGAAAAGTAAAGAACAGTGAATGAGAAGCCGAAAATCCTAGCAACCTTGATGTGGGTTAAAGAAAAAGAAGTGATTCCTGGATTTCGCTATGGAGAAAGATTTACTTGCCGTTTGAAAAGAATATTGGACAAATCAATATAGAAAGTTGAATGAGACTTCGTTCCGTTTAGAAGAATTCTGCCAAATCAAAAACGCCTTATTTTATTCGCTGACCAGTGGAAAATTTTACGAGTACGTTGAAACAAGCTGCGTGAGTCAGTATTAGATCGACTCGCGCTGAGTTCGTGAAGCGATTGAGTGCCGATTTTCGTGGGGCGATTGATCACGGCGAATATATGATAAATATAAAAAATAGATATATATAATATATATATTATGTGATATATATATATGATATATATATATGCGACAAATAATTATAGTAAGGCTGGGATAATATATACGTATATTTATATTATATATATATATATATATAATATATATATATTTATATATCACGGTCCATTAGGGGCTCGAGCCGACGGGAAACAGATGGGGGGGACCTTCTTAAATACTGTCGTCGGTAGGAGGGCGGAGGAACCCCGCCACACACCCAGAATAGCCTAACGTAGCGACGGAAGCGGAATCACACGATTGAGATCCACCCGCAGGGAGGAGACAAGGGGATAAGAGTCACTCACCACAATACGTTCCCGGAAGGCCGAAAATTATAGCCCCTGCGACTCCTGACTATCGAGGAGACGGCTACCATTGAATAGGTACCATTAGTTTAAAAAATTATATAAAAAAAAAAAAACTAATGGTAACCCAAAGGTTAAGATCCTTCCCCGTTATGGCAGGACTCGGGGTCCTCGGCCTCCGGAAACGACAAGGGTTAGGACTATCTTCCCCCCTTCGCGGAGGGTCTCCGGAAACCCGCTCTTTGTTGTATTGTGTCTCGTGCGCACGGGGTTCCTCCGGCCCCTCACCTACAGGGGTAAATGGAGGAAAACGTCCCCGTCATCTGTTCCCGCTCGATCGAAGCCCCCTAATGGGCAGTGATAAATAAATATATATAGATAATAATATAGTCCTAATATAATATATAATACTATAAAACTCTACTATTATTATATATAGTATAGTATATATGATGTGTTAACAAGGCGCACTCAATCTGCGTAACAAAATTCAAAGCCAGTGTGTAGGATTCAAGAATATATAACCCCTATAGTAAAGTCCGAGCATGCTAGGAGTTGAACCTGAGGCACGTAGGCGGCAGATGTGCCGCGCTGAGAGTTGTTTGTACAACCACGCCACATGAGACTAAAAGTAAGAGTTGCTAGGAACTGCGTTCCTGTGGTGAGAGTTATATCACACGGCCCGAGCCAACCAGGAACCACGACGCACTATACCCCGTCACACTCGGGCGTGCGTACAAACCAGGCACACCGCGTGCTATGAGTGGAAATAACCTTATGTTAACCCAGTCGGGGGGAATATATTAATTAACATTCGGTACGTTTTTCTTCTCAAACTCAATTGTTTTTGACAAGATTTTTTGAGGTGGTCTATTTTTAGATACTAGTTTACGCACCACTATGTCCCATAGATATCGATTCCCAACCTTATTGTGAAAAAATTTCGGATTATAAAAAATAAATATCGATTATCATGTATCGATAATCTGAACGCATTTCAAAGTGATTCATCGTGGCTACCCATACGAAAAAACGAAACTGGCAAGAGAAAAAGACCTTCGGATCTTTTCATACGATTTGTACAGCCTTAAAAATGATATTATGCATTTTAACACGGATTTTTTTTAACTCAAAATAACACATACAACTTATTTAAAACTGATTTGTAATAATTTATTAAAACCTTTCGTGTGTTATCAGGGCTGGAGATGTGCGTAATTTTAAAATTACTATGTACGTGAAAACTCGCTCCAAATTACATATGACAAATTACCCTGTTCTATGCGTTTGCCGACAGACTCAAGCAAATCCCCATTCATTCAACGAGTAGCGTTAAAACTTTTATATGCGGAGATTATAGCCTAGTTGAAGAACCTTATCACTTGTTTTACTATTAATAATTCATTTGCGCACTTATAGCCTGCCCACCCAAAGAGTTTATTCAGATCATTTTGAATCTTATGCATCCTTCAACTAATTTACATAAACTTGAAGTGTCGCCACTTTATTGGGCACTGATACGTCGTAGGAGAAGCGAGCCTTAGAAACCTTGCATTTAAGTCACGTCTGCGAGTCTAAATCATTATTATAATAATGTGATGCGAGTACATAGTGTGTGTCCCCAGCACCTCACAACCCTGTGGGCATCCCACTCTCACCTCGGTTTCCCATGATGATTTATTCCCATTTAGTTCTACAACACACTGGTTTCTAATATTACTTCAAAGCTCCACTTTGACTCCAACGCGACTAATACACTGGCATATGAGCATTTACCAACTCTCCACTATACCACATTGCAAAACTTTTTCATAGCCTTATGTGGGGGGAACCTTATCAAAAGTTTTACTAAAGTCTAAATATACAATGTCAACTGGATCTCCTCAGTCAGTGCTCACAGATCACAGACAGTAATGTATTCCAAAATTCTAAAAGGTTTGTCTGACATGGACCTACCCTTTCTGAAACCGTCGCTAGGAGTACATACAATCACCTTGTTATCTTCATAATAGTATTTCCTTGTAGTTAATTGACCTTTTTAGTAACTTTTCCTGAGAACCATTTACAGACCAAAGATTGTTAAGCGTAAGCTTGGCCTATTAATTTGCCCAAAGTCTTCCTCTCACTACCCTACTTCCTGTTAAAGTATAAATAGCACAACATAATGCTGTTTAACAGTCATTCTCGATACCTCAGCAAAGATCTCCTACTAAGATGCGAACGCTTAGAGAAAGTGCAGAGAAATACAGTACGCTTTGCGAGATATTGCTGATAAGCTAAGTCCGCCTGCGCTTACAGAAAATACTTTCCGTACCATTATATCCCTCAGCCCTAGCCGTCTTACACTGATCGAATGATTGTATATAGAGTTCAACGGTTTAATATCTTTTACGGTCAGATTACAAATTCCTGTAAGCTCGACCCTGATTACATCCCAATACAAAGAACTATAGTCTCACCAAACATATATCTAATCATTTAACCTCTGAGATAACTATTACTATAGAAAGAGACAAAAAATAAGATTGAATGCGTTGAGCGCAAGACTCCTTATCTCGAACTCACTCATTATACACACCGTAGGGCCAATTCATTATTTGTCATAAGTTGCGGACCACCACACAATATTCATATAGCCTTTATAAATTTATAAAAGCTAAATAAACACTTCTTCAGGATATCTATGGCGATACTGATTGTTGCGTAAATTAATTTCTCTCTCTCGTCTGCCTTTCTAGTGCACTGGTTAGAGTTCCTTCTATTCATATAAGTTTTCTAAATCATCTTCCCTCTTACTACCCTACCCTTGTATATTTTAAAACATCTACGCTTTTCTATGTAATCTTTAATCTCTTATCTTCTCCCATCTCCCGAACAAACAGTTTTCGTGTCTTCGCCACTCGAGTTTTAATTCTATTAAAAACATAACTAGATGCTCGACTAGTTCGAATTAAAATTTGCTAAAATATTCTCCCACATTATAAAAACAGTGGTTGTCTTTAAACTCTTTATCCTAGTCGATGGAATGGGGCTATTTAGCGTAAGAACTAGGGCTGATTCATCATAATTTTGGTAGAGATGACGAGCCGTATTCTCACACACATATAAACACTCTCATAGTAGCTTGATATGGCCGCAGACTGTAGTACACCAGTTCTATTATGTAAATCAAATAGATAAATTACTCGTTACAATTATCCTATCGCTCAACTCTAATGACTCGCCCAACCGTAATACTTCATCGTTAGTTGAAAGGTGAGTGTAAGCTCTAATAGTGCATCGTGTCTTGTGGGTATCAATGAGAACCATTGGCCTCAAAAAAATGTATCTAGTATAGCAATTTATAAATACTTTAACGTATAATGTCCGATATATTGAGACGACGGCAGATTCCAATGACTGAATAGAATCGCAGGAGGAAAAGTTTAAAAGCTCACCCATATGACATACACCTTTTCTTTACTGTTGCAGACTGAAAGCTGGTGACTCGTGAATTTCTTTATGACAATTTACTGATATCGTGAATCTTGACTCTGGCCAGGAGGTCTATAAAATGCCACCCAACTCTACTATTAATATACTTGAGAATAAAGGATATATCTGACCACAACCCAGACCGATTCTAATACATCATGAGATTATTTTAAAGCACCAGTCTTATTCAATAACAGATTTAGAATATTGCCTTTTGAATATCGAAGAGCTCAGGTAACCGGACGACCCTTCGTACATAAATCTGGGATTTCGTATAAATAAAACGTGAAATTGCAGTTTCGAACAATTATATGGGAAATATGGGTCCGAACTCTCACATTGAATTCTTCGGAATTAACCACATCGCATACTTAGTTATCGCACAACAAGACACATGGCGTACAAGGATTTCTCATAATATAAGAAATCTATAACTAATCAGCCTCATCTTTTTTTATTTCTTACAAGAGCATCAAAAAAGATGAGCATTTATGTAATATCTTCAGGACCGAAATGCTAGCTATTTATGGCTGATATCCAATGATTTGAGTCTGTAAACAACTGATTTGTTAATTTTATACCCACTCAATATTACTGTACACTCACTCACTCCTCGAAATCACATTATTAGACCCTCCACAATAACTTGACCTAGTATATTTTTGCGACAACTAAACAAAGTCTCCAAACTTAGTGCTGAAAAGCCCAACACCTTTACGCTCAAATGAACTCCATCCGCTGCAAAAAGATCCCTATCCAGAAATTCTCTCCACACTCTCTCCACAAAATCACCAAAAAATTCAAATAATTTTTCCTTAGAGAAACATATAAATTCACACATTAATCATTTCAACTTTACACCTAAATGCCCATACTCTCCCCCATTCCTGACCGTGCACCATAACCTAGGTAAGTAATCCCAGAAATCGCCGCACCTTCTTCCACAAGCTTTCATCTTCTGAATCACAATCTCCTAAAATCTGCTATTAATTCTTCTGACCTTCTATGTTCCTATATCATTTGTAACCACATGCACAATCACATCTGAATCAACATTTTTAGAATCAATCTCTCTATCTATCCTATCCACAATATTCACTCACTCTGTCACCTGGATACATACTCTCATCGTTTCTTATTATCTACTTTTGAAAAGTGCCTATCTAGATGAAGTTATTCGTGTTCAACTGAGAGATCTCCAATATAGCAATAGATATCCAGTACTTTTCCCTTTAAGAAAACTCAACTATTACACATATGCAACTCCCTTGATCACCCTCCCCATTGGAAGACAAAGTTCAAACTATACTGCACGCGTCCACAGGACGCTCTCACTCTCGCCTTCGAAATAATCCTCAGTCACTTGTAAACTATTATTCAATTCCTATAACTCTAGTGGATTTATCTGCAGACCTATTTTCAACTACTTTATCCTTTTCCCGCCTCATCTCCTGCCTAGAGTGTGCACGATCACCTGATTCCTTATCTACCCCTATATTATCCCGGCTCCACCTACCTTCCGCCCTCCGGCATCACCCCAAACGAAACCCCCACAATGGAGGGCGACATCAAAGGCAGACCTATGTACTAACTTTTTTCCTAACACTTCCACTACCTATCTCAACTCAAAGTACTGTCTTTTTCAATCCTTCTATTTTCACTCCGTTAGCAATATCTCCTCCTTAACACTCACATGCGCTGCATTCAAAACACAAGCCTAGGCAGCTATTCACATTATTCACTCTTACAGTCCCACAGAGATCAACAGAGCCATACAACCTTTATTTATTATTAGCTTACTAACCTGTACCTATTATTTACCAACTACAGTTTAAATATCACTAAAGCCCAAAAAGAAATAAACTAATATCTTAGAACAAGTTAAAGATTTTTTTAACGGAAGGCTATAATTATCAGCTTAAGCGATAGCCACGGGAATATGAAAAATTAGTAAGGTAGGCACCTAACAGTGAGTCGTAGCTTGTACCCAATTATATTTCTACGCAACTAACAGCGTATACTAAATAGCACTAGGAAGCGCCAGAAAGAAATTAATATAACTCAAAGTACAAGTTTGAGATAGTAGAATTAGCCTCAGGAACCCTAGAGCGCTATATAAAACTATTAAAAGATATGACAGATATAAGGCTATATAGCAAAACTTATTCTATAAAAAATATATCACAACAAAAAATTGAATGCAATATAACAATTGTTAAGCATGTTAAATTAAAATAACAGAGGAAAACTATGTTTAATAATTCAAATAAACCTGCCAATATAACTTAAAAAAGTAAGGGCGAACTACAGGAAATCTCGCTACACTACTCAGCTCGGAGTTAAACCTATCTCAAACCACTAACTGAGTCCAATTACTCAACTAGATTATTACGAATTAATAACAAGAAATAATCACAAGATAATAAGTACCACAAATTTCAAAAAATCCTACAGGTTAGAGAGACAACACTCACGATTTATAGCTAAATTCACTTGAGCAATTAAGGTTAACACAGGATTCTAGCAGTAGTACAAAAATGGTGAACGTGCAGCGAAAAATAAATGCACCTCACCGATCCACTAAAACTGTAACACTTACTAGGCTATCAAAACACGGTGGGCCAGTTCAGATCACTCTCTCCTAAATTAACTCCTCCAAAGAAGCGATATATTTTACTTAAACAAATAACATACACAAACTACTAACACCAGCTCACTCCGTCATTCTCGTACTCAATATAGCAAACAAACTCAACACGCACCAAAAAAATACAATACACACGGAATGAATTACACAGTAAAATGGAAGAGTAAAGTCAGAACACAACCTCTTCTGACCAAGGCACAACTCCAACGTCACCAACCTTACAGCGTAAAGAGACTTTAAAGGAACTGAATCCTGGCTATACAGAAATCCCATGTATCGCGCTTGCCGTCTCAACAAGTCTCACTCCAATTACAAAATGCTTCTCCGGCCGGTACCTACTCCTCGAAGCAGGGCTCCTCCAGGCTCATCAGCAGCCCCCCTTCCTTCATCCTCTGGTTGGATTTCTCCCTGTCCTTGTGGAATTCTGTCTTGGCAAATAACCCAGGTCCATCTGGCCCAGAACATCAAGGGATATTCCATGATGGTTCTGTAAGGCTCTGGTACAGAATGCTTTCGCGGAGTTATCACCTTCTATCCCCCGTGTGTCTAATGATGGTATGGTTCTTCGCTTCTTGGCCTCTTTGGGACCACTCACTCTCTCTACAATTTCCTACAGGCAAGTGGTTCATTGTCATATCAGCTGCGCTGTAACTTATACATTCTCAGATGTCATATTCTTTGTTCTTCTCTTATTTCCACAATGACTCTCGCCTGAACCTTGTATATCTTTTGAATTGTCAGATCCCTGTTTCCCAAAAATTGGAGCATCTTTAAATTGTGGACTGTCAACTTTGCCCAACAATTTTGGTCTGTAGGTGAAACCTGGATACCGCGCGTGAGGAATATACCCAAACAGTGGAGAATATATATACCGTATATATTTACTATTTCTCAGGATGGACAGGGTGGAATCAGTTAAGGAGGGTGGGTTAGCTTTCCTCCTTCATTCCTCTTTATCTTACCAGGAGATACCATTGATTGATGCTCCAAGAAGTTGTCCTTGCAGCTCTGGCAGTGTGAGAGTTGCACTTTGTATCAGGATGGGCATTCTCTGTGCTATTATGTTACAATCAGGAATAAATTGGACGGATAATACATTAGCTTCAGCACTATATTCGTGAATTGCCCCTCCTCTGTTTTCTTATAGTGGAGAGTGGGATATAATGCCAACCACAGATCGTTTGGAACCCTGTTCTCCCTTCATGGAATATGCTATACTCAAACGTGAGGAGTCTGAGTATTCACCGGTCCTTCTTTCACAGTGATTTTCTCTTAATTCAAACCCCCTTCCTGGGTATTATACACTGATTGGTTAGGGCCGTACACCTATGTAGTACCCGAGCCTCACGCCGTCTACTCCCCTCTGCAAGTTTACGTATTGGGAGTAAGGGTTTACTATGCCTGCAAATGAGACGTAATATTAATGCAGGACCTACTTGGTAGTGACCACTTCCATCATCTTACTCATTCATACAAGGAGTGCAACCCATGACAAAACTCTGCCACTCTCAACTTGAAGAGTTTTCACTGACTCTCAGGATAAGATAGGGAAGACACACAAAGGGTCACCAACCTCTGCATCCTGTAAGGAGGTACAGATTAAGGATAACTTATAAGAAAGCAAAGTGATATATACAAGGGCGAGGTATACGCATTACCCTGGGGGGCTAACGCAAAGTGATACTAGGGGTATCACACAAAGAAGGTAGATCACACAATGCGACATAGCGAGGTGAATAAATATCGTGATATACACACAGTCATGGGAGTAGTGAGTGATTACTCTCAATTATCTTGCCCCTGTCTCATATTTATATTATATTAATATGTAGCAATAGATATTATCGAGTATATTCGAGTAAACTCTATAGGCCTCAGGGGGCTCACACTCTCGCTCATCATTTTTGGCAAGCTTAGGTACGAGCTAATCAAAAAAAGTTGAGACCACTGCTTAGAGAAATAGGACGAAGCGCGGATGTGACACTCAGCCTTCGTTACTTTCTGCTGCAACAGTGTTTCTCGCGGCGAAGTAAATCTTCGGAGTTTAAAGATTCTGATAAAATATTGATATTTTTACAGATAAATCATATCCTTCTGTTTTTCAGAATATATATACTTTAAGACCCATTTGTAGAATATAGAGATTTTCACGACCAAAACCCTATTAAGTTATAGTTATTAGATCAAAGTTGAGTTAATTATAGATAAGTTAAATCTGTGTAGCTTAACACTGCAAAAAGCGAGGCACTCATCTCATGAACCTTACTATTTTTTGAAATAGAATTAAATAAGAATGAATGGTAGATCGATGCGGGCGGGAGTGACGGGACTCGCCTCTCTAGAGGGTGATTCGGGAGTCCACTCACTAAAAGTAAACAACTAAAAAATATAAAAAAAAAAAAAAATTGTTCGCCTCCATTTTTATAGCGACGCACAGGTTTAATACATACAAGTTTTATCTAGATTCACATTTAATTCTTTGACAAGTTTTTCCATTTTTGAAAAATTTTCGAAATTAGGGTTAACAGAAATTTCTTCCATAATTTTACTTTTGAAAAGAGTAGAGTTTTTTAACTTCGTTATAAAATGAAAAATTGTGGACGATTTTAATTATTTTTTCAGTGGAATAACAATCAGAGTATGTATAAGTCTCTCGTTTAGAACTATAGCACGTAAAATTAATGAATCGAGAGCAGTAGTTAGTGAGCAAACACGTAAAGACTGTGTCCGATCACCCCGCCGTAAAAATGATGGGAGGGTGCCATCGCGCACCGTACCATTGTGGTGTTTCCGTATTGTTTACGTATTATTATTGAACATTTTTATTGTTATTGATTTCGAAACCAGAAACTGAAGTGGTTTCAGTATTGAAATTTTTTAAAAAAAAATAGAAACTTTAATTAAAATTCACGCGAGTGTGCAAAACATAAGTAGGGACACAGCAAGAATGAGTGCAAAAATTTTAGAGCGACAAGAGAGGAGAGTGAAATCGTGACCACCTTGATGAGTTATTCGGTATTTATATAGATCATACCTGAGAATTTAAATTGAGCGTATTAGAATTTTAATATGTAAATAATATTGATATTAAGTAAAAAATTAAGAATATAAAATTGACAATAAGATCACGTAAAAGCACGAATTACAGATGGGTCCGAGTCAAACCCCTTAATGTGTCCGCTGTCACCCCTCACGGTCAGGACTGACTGCGGCGCTGGTAATTCAAACTTTATACAAACTTTTAAGTTTTAACGTCGATATTTTTTATGTGTGCTTATGCCCGACTATAGGGCCGGTATGTAGCAAAAAAAAAATTTGCCAAAAGTTATTAGGGGAGAGTCGGAGACCAGTTATACCTAAAGTGTCACGTCATCACCGGGCCCGACGCCAATACTGATATATGAAAAAAAAAAAATGTTTATAAAAATATGGGTAAAGATTATTGAAGTCATAATACAAATAAGAATATTAGCGCTAATAAATATAATAATAATCACCATATAATAATATTATATATTCTCTCGAAAGTTTATAGGCTTAGACCGGCGGTTGAAATGGGCCAATATTTTGTTTTTTTTAAATTTTTGGCATAAATTTCAAAATAATAAACAATGATCT
Organism: Trachelipus rathkii; assembly: GCA_015478945.1. NCBI lineage: Eukaryota > Metazoa > Arthropoda > Malacostraca > Isopoda > Trachelipodidae > Trachelipus > Trachelipus rathkii. The sequence continues at coordinate 22,046 of JABUQX010036456.1, read as the reverse complement.
TTAATAGAGCCATATTTATTGCACCTCTTGTCCCTTTGCTTTAAAATGGTAGTAGGTAAAAACATATATACTTTTATAATATATTAAATATAATCTACTGCGAATGTTTATTAGATTGTAGGGTGAAAAAATGAACCCGGGGATGAAGTGCGGCCACTTGTTAATATTGATAAATATCTCAGTGTGATACTTTATATTTTTAAATATATTGATTAACGAGTGTTCTCACTCACTATAATGCTCTACAAAATAGTCTTAATAGAATTCTCTCTTTTTTATTTACAGCTCCTCACTTTTTTTTTATTTCACCAAAAGTGCAAAAAATTTTACCGCTAGAACAATGTAGCCTTAGGCCAAACTTCTGATTTTCTCAAAAACTGTAAGTCATAGAGGAATTATTTGTGGTATGTTAGAAAGCTGTATTACTAGAGATTATACACACCAAATATCAAGTGGCCAAAATAAATAATTAATTTTTAATTAATTATTGATTCACTCGGGGTGAAATGGGCCACTTGTCCAAAAATTAACCGAATTTTTTTTTTAATATTATACCCATATATATAGCTTATAGGATCATATATAGGCATTATAGGCACTAAATACTCATAGCTATACCTTATATATATATATATATATATATTAATATATAGATATAATATATATTATATATATATATATATATATATATATATATATATATATATATATATATATATATATATATATATATATATATATATATATATAGTATATATATATAATATATATATATAATATATATATATATATATACGGTATATTATATATAATTTTTCTTTTTTCTGACTTGTATTTAGCCTATAAAATTCCTAAAAATAACATTCCTAACCTAATTCCTTAACACCTATTAATTGACTACCTAATCATTATAATTAAAACCCTACCTACTAATATCCCTATAGGCTAGCCTATCCTTTTGTATGCTACTTTGCTAAAATACAATACCTACCCTACACTATGCCACGAACGTACATCAGGAAAACTACTACTGCTTATGACCCCAAAGTAAATTACCAGAACTAGTTAGAGAGGTAGAAGATGGAAAAGGGACTATCCGTGAAGTAGCTAGGAGAAACAATGTACCCTACCAAACACCAGCAATGGGTTACCAATCCACCTAACAGAACCGGAACTGGTGGTATGACTGTACTATCTTTAGAGAAGGAGAACATCAGGTGACAGAGATTTACTTCTAGCCTTTGTCAAGAGCTCTGGCTTTCTTTTCGAAATTTTTCCCTGATGCCTCTTCTGAAAAAGACTTGCCCAGTCGTCTCCTGGATGGTTATCCTTGAAGGGGGTATTCTGTCCACATGCAGTTATGAAAGACTGGACCATGTCTTTTACATCATTCATGTTTTGTGGATATCCAGCTTTAGCAAAATATTGCAAAGCATGTATGATTAAATTCTCCTTCTCTAAAGATAGTACAGTCATACCACCAGTTCCGGTTCTGTTAGGTGGATTGGTAACCCATTGCTGGTGTTTGGTAGGGTACATTGTTTCTCCTAGCTACTTCACGGATAGTCCCTTTTCCATCTTCTACCTCTCTAACTAGTTCTGGTAATTTACTTTGGGGTCATAAGCAGTAGTAGTTTTCCTGATGTACGTTCGTGGCATAGTGTAGGGTAGGTATTGTATTTTAGCAAAGTAGCATACAAAAGGATAGGCTAGCCTATAGGGATATTAGTAGGTAGGGTTTTAATTATAATGATTAGGTAGTCAATTAATAGGTGTTAAGGAATTAGGTTAGGAATGTTATTTTTAGGAATTTTATAGGCTAATTACAATAATGAAAAACGAAAATTATATATAGGCCTATATACCGATTATATATATATAATATATATATACAATTATATAAACATATATTATATAAGAATATATAAATATATATATAATATATATATTATATATATATACTTAATAATATATATATATATAAATATAAGTATTATATTATTATAATATAGTAGTTTTAGGGGCCATATATAGCCTATATATGATCCTATAGGCTATATATATATATATCTATATATTTTAAAAAAAAATTCCGTGTAATTTTGGACAAAAAACAGAAAGGTTAAGTTCTCGCAGGATACCCTAATTAAAGATTAATTATTTATAGACGGCCACTTGATATTTGGTGTGTATAATCTCTAGTAATACAGCTTTCTAACATACATAAAATAATTCCTCTATGACTTAAAAGGATAAGTAAAATCAGAAGTTCGTTAAAGCATTTTGTTTTATTATCAGAAGATACCAAATGGACGTGAAAAAAAAAAGTAAGTAAGCGTAAATAAAAAAGAAAAATTCTATTAAGACCTTTTGTAGAGCATAAAGTTACCTATCTAACACTGTAATCATATTTAAAAAATATAAAGTACAAGCCGAGATATTTAACAAAATTCAAAAGTGGCCCACTTCACCCCATGGCCCATTTCACCCCGCACGGGTCTACCCTCTATATCACCGTATATATATATATATATATATATAATAATATATATATATATTATATTATTTATATATATATATATATAATATATATATTAAATATATATATATATATATATATATATATAATATATAATATATATAATAACTATATATAATACTATAATATATTTATATTCTCTTCTTCTTTTCTTTATCCACCTTTTTTTTCCCAAGATTGGGAGTAAGGAGCGCTACAAGCATCGGAAAAGAAAAGCAGTAGGAGAGTGAATATGACAAATGTGAAAAGAAAACAAGCCCCAGCCATACGCGCCCCCGCTTACCAATTATTGAAAAACTCCGTCAACAGACAGAAAAATTCCACCCCGTAGAGCTTCATGGAGACCCGCGACGGACCACTTTCACTAATGGTAAATCGTCAACTGTAAGGGTTTCACCCTTGCCAGGGGGCACAACCATGCCCCCCATACCAAAAAACCCCGCCATTTCTCTCCCTTTTTATGCACCTTTATTCTCCTCTGCCTAAACTCACATTCTCTCCCTTCAGACATATCGATTCACCGATCAATCCACTTTCTCTTCGGGCTCCCAGCCGGTCGGTTGCCCAACACCACTCACCACTAATATATAATATATATATATATTATAATATTATAATATATAATTATAATATAACTATATATATAAACTATATATATATATATATATATAAATATATAGTACTATAAAGCTTATATAAATACATAATATATATTATAGTATATATAATACTTTACAAAATCTAACCTAATATATATATAATATATCACTATATATATAATAATAATATATAATTAGATATCTTATAATATCTAAATAATAGATGTAGAAAATATAACTACATAATAATATATTCAGTTATTTCAATACTTCATTTAAATTTTTTTTTATTGATTATTAAATAAGAAATGATATATAATATATATATAAATATATACTATATATATATAGTATATATATATATATTATATATATATTAATACTAAATCTCTCCATAGTATATATACTATATATACTAATATATATATATATATGTTATTATATATATATATATATATTTAATTAATTATATATATTATTATATATATATGCCCATAAAAAAAAAATCTTGATGTGGGCAAAGGGCTTTGGCCTCGAACGGTAAAAATGATAACGTACCAACTCCGATCAGAACATTTTTATTTACACAAATCAATGAAAGATATAACCCAATATTAGGTGGGAACGCAAGGTGCCCCTAAAAAAGACATAATATATGTTTTTGTCAATATTGTTGAGAGATACCAGTCCTGGAGTCTTAATCAGAAACCTTTATCCTTCTGTTTTAAAAATCCGTTAACTAGTTTTCTAAAAATTTTCGAAATTAATACAAAAACTGAAATAAAAAAAATCTTTTTAATATCTTATTCACGAAATGTAAAATATTAAAAACCCAAAATTTTAACTCGAACGCCAGGTAATTGCTAATGTTATTTTAATTAAAAGGGGTTTATCTGCAACAATAAAATTTCCCCAAGGAAGGTTCAGATCGAAAAGCAAAATTTATAAAAGGAAAAATTCTCCATTAATATTATTGCATTTTCTTATTTATCTTATTCTTATTATTAGTAAAGTAGATTTTCTTTCTTTTATCAATTCACCTTATTTTTTTTTTTTTTATTATCTATATTATTATTATAATTATTTATTATTATTGATTAATTATTATTATTATTATTATTTATTATTTATACAATCAGTTTGAAATTCTACATATCATTGTTCTATGCTCAACACACTTCTTTATCTTATCTTTTTTATCTTTATTAATTATGGTATATTAATGATTTCGCTAACAGTCTTATGATCCTATTTATGATTAGTTACCTTTACCATATCCTTATTATTATTACTTATTAACCCCCCCCGTGCTTCATGACTAATTTTTATAAAAACTTGAAAAAGGCCAGGAAATATTCACCAAAAACTTTACATTGAAAAGATGGAACGTAAGATCACAAGTGAAAGGAGAAAATATAAAAAAAAATCGAAACACAAATCTGGAGCAAACAATAAATATTTTCTTTGAGTTTGGGGGAGGAAGTTTAACTGAACAGCTGGGGGGAAAACAAAAGAAAAAATAAATATTCATACAGAAGTTTGGCGTTTTAATTGATTTTACTAATCTACATCATATTTTTGACATGTAATAAGGATAATTAAATCTTTTAAAAAAAAGTCTTAAGAAAATTCAGACGATCTCTTTTCAAATTCAACGGCAATAATTATTACGATGGAAATGTAGAAGTTATGTTTGCGAGTAAAAATAGTTTTAGAAGTAAATATAAATTTTAGAAATTATTTGAAATTTAGAAATGGAGTTAACAAAGTTTAAAAGAGAGGCGACTATACGGCAGAGCATCAGGCGTCAGAATAAGAATTTTGAAAGGAACAAGAGATTATCTCGGGGGTGAAAAATAGGGGGTGGAAGAGAGGGGGATGATTCGAGCTTCAGTTTCCAAGTTGATAGGAAAAGTGAAAAATAAATATGATAGGAAAGTAAATAGTTAATAGGACTTTGAATACGTGATTAAATGAGTTCTGGGCGTACGTGAGAATAATATATGTTTATCTGAAAAGCAGAAAAATTGATAAATGAACGAAGAAAAAGAGAACTATCACCAAATTTTGATCCTTTCATTTTTAATTTTTTTCTACATGACTTTGACAGATAAATCCATGTGAAAGAGTTTCCCCTGCCAGTGAGAAGAAAAGGAAATTGAGTATGCAATTTATGCAGGAGCGATTTGAATAGTGGGTCTAGCCCAGCGGAGATAACAGCCTTCGGCATTTTGCTCGTACTATAGCGCAAGACGGTCTGCCGACCACAGGATATTGAACCACCTAGGGCCTGGCAGAAGAGCTGCAGGTACGGGGTACTGGAAGTTCAGGGCAGTTTTAAAAATAAACCAACACCAGATTCCTAAGAACTTAGTTTATGGTTGCAAAAATGCGAGAATCCGGAATATAGAAACCAAGAATGGACTATTTAGGCTTTCTAGAGTCTTGATGGCCTAATTTAATTATCAAGAGACTCATCCCACTGTGGATATAATGGTTTTAATTTGATTTTTGGAAATTAATGCTTGAACATGGGATAAAATTTTGACTGTCAAGTGGATATTCAGGAAGTTTAGGAAATCTTTGTTAAATCCCAACTTTTTGCACGGAATAAAAAGAAAACAAGAAATGGGAAGGGTCACGAAGGGTATGTATTGGTCCTGAAAAACAAATGTAGCATCCTACACACAGATTGCGGGGAGGAAGATGTTACTAGAGTAATTTAATACTGGGTTGACTATTTGGGACAGGGCATTTGTAAGCTACGGACTTTCGGAAGAGAAAGTGAGTAGGGTTTTGATGTCCGACCTTTTAAGAGACTTGAAAGGGGCTTAGGAGATAACGGAAATGTTAACACATTACAATTGACTGGTTTTTGGATTTCGTTCTTAATATTTGCGGATATTATACAGTTTTTGTTAATCAAGTGAAATTGCGTGGGTTAGATGGGAAAAGCAATGATTTGAACAAATTCATAATGTTTACAAGTCGTCTTCTGTCAACTTACTTGTAGGTATAATCTTGAGAGTTCTGATGATTTAGAAAAATAGTTAGGATTATCGATATTTAACTGCAGTCTTGGGTTATGTAAAGGCTTTAGTGGCACCTCCGTTGGGGAAGGGAATACTTTATAAATTTGTTAAGAAGTTCGTTCGGAAAAATGGCCATGTAGTAGATAGGAATGATAGTAGATAGAAGGTAAGCATCGTCTTCGTGTATAAATGACCAAGATAGAGATAGGAACTTGTAGAATGATTCGTGCGTAAGAGGTATTATTGGTTGGTGTTGTAAAATTTGGCTACTATTTCTGATAAGCTCGTGTAAAATATCATAAGAATATACATTTTAAGAGGGTGGGGAGACCATGATTGAAACCCTAGCCAAACTATTGTTTATGGTTTACAATGAGTGTTGTGGATGTTGTATCCGGAGATTGTTTTTTCTAAGTTTAAGTATGTGTTTGGCTTCGATATTTCCTGCTGTAATTCTATCGAATTGGTATAGATGCATTGTAGTCATTATGACCAGGTTAAACACTTTTCAAATTGTACTTTAATCTTATTAATGTGAAATTTAGTATTTGATGAAACTTGCCTCTTTAAGTTCTATAAATATGGGGCTTCTCGTATCTACTCATCGCTAATAAGTTTTTTGGTATTAAGTTCATTAATATCGTTTCATTGGGTTGCTGTCACAAACCCGAAATAGATATTGCAATGACCGATCCGACCTACAATTTATTAGCCTTTACTTACTCTTTGCACGTCGCTGAAGACACTGCTCAACAATATATTTACATTTAAAGAGCGGATAGGGATAGTAACCCAAGCAGGTTGGCGAGATTATTTTTAAACTCTGTATTCCCGGTTTTCACAGTACAATAAATCGAACCATGAAACTGTATGTTAGTCAGGTGAAGATTTGGTTAGCGTTAATCTTTACTGTGAACCTCCTGTGCAAGCTAGGATATTAATTAGTTAGTAGCGCGGATAGGAGTTTGAAATTAATACACCTTTTCTTGATGTGGTAATTATCAAACTTCCCTATTGAGCATCTTAAGTTAGTATTTTTATATTTAAGTAGCTGGACGAGAGATAAAATCTTGCAATTTCCTGTTGGTTTTAAAACAAAGCCAACTTGCATGAACTGTCATTTATTGTGTCTCAGTGTTTTCTAGATATTCAGATGCGAGATTTTTTTTGGATGTCAGATTTATAAAGAAGGAGATTCCAAGTCTTACTCAACATGTTTGTCTGTGAGGATAGAGGAAAAGAGAAGATTTTTTATGAGAAGAAGGTTTTGAAATTTTGTGATCTTAATATTTATTTGTTAAATTGTGTCTTATTCAATTGAATGTTAGCGTATGACCGTCATAATTTACAAGTATAGAAATGTTTTTTACCCTAATATGTTTTGAATATCTATACATTGATGTAAATAACACCAATGATCACAAACAATCAAGGTCGGCCCGGTAGGACTTTTTAAATTAAATAAACACCTCATGATTTTAGGAGGGTCTGGGAGGTTGGGACAACCTTCTACTTGAGGGAAAATGTTTATGTGATAGGTGGAGGAAGATAAGTATGACCTGTTACCCTTTAATGTAAGACAGCCTGAGTTTGTCTGGTCCTTTAAAAGCCAAAGAATAATGGCATAGGAATGTGGAATGTTTGGTGTTTCTCATTGGGAAATTTAGGAAAACGAAACGTGTTGGTCACGAGATACTATTCATTCAGGAAGGAGAGGGTGGAGAATAAGTGGAAGTTCTAGTCTTGAATGTTATAGGGAGTGGAGTGAAGAGGTATGTACCTGAATGGAGGAATTTTGAGATCTTGACCGCTCAAGAAAAAAAATAAGGGGAGTAAGGTTATTAATGATAAAGGGCCTTATGAAGAAAACTAGGGAAGAGGACGGGTAAGAGTCGGATAAAGCCCGAAGAGAGGCCCGCGGGCAGGTAGGTAAGTGACGCAGAGGTTTCAGGAATCCGGGACCGTGGCCCGAAAACTGGCTTTTATACCAAGCACCAAAAACTAGAGCTGCGTGAGCACGACTTTGACAAAGTTTGACGATTGAGGGTGTTAAACCAGGCCGACGTCGGGCCGGAGGAGAATCGAGATACCTGTCGCCATGGCGTGTGAAGAATTTCTGAGTACGGGGAAAGTAGGAAATCGTTACGAAGAGATGAGGGTGGGAGGTGTGTCGGTTAGAGTGCAAAACCTTTAAACCTTCAATCGAGGAATAATTGGGAAGGTAGGAGAAAATGAAAAATGAGGATTGGATGGTGGCAGGATGATGAAGCGTGGAGGGGAGGTAGCGGATTGACTGAGCAGGAGGAGGGGGAGAGGCGATGGAAGAATGCTATGGTGCTGGAAATGAGGGGAAGGAGTGGTGTTGAAGGAAAGAGGAGAAAGGAGGTGGAAGAAGAGGGAGCCAGAAGGTGGGACAAGGGAAGGAGTGGTAAAGGAATCGGTGGAGGGGTTTGCAATGAAGGAGGGAGGAGCTGTCTTTGGAAATAGATAGTATGAGGAATAGCAGAGGAAGAAGGAGGGGCAAGAAGCGATTGTCACGCTAGCTTGTAGAGGCTCATTTGTAGGAGGTGAAAGGTCTGAGACGATGGAGTCTTTTAGGAAGGAGGTAAACGGATTCGTTGGGCTTTGAGGAAGGAATAGGCACCATTTTCTCAGCTCTAAGTTATCTTAATATTTGTCCCTGATGGGACGAATGAGAAATGTTTTTAGATGTTTTGGTTGTAAACGGACGTGGCAAAAAGTAATTTGAGTTGAAATTGGGTAACCAAGCTGGCTTTTAACCTTTGAAAGGGCCGACCATTTGGGGAAAAAAGCTTTTTGGTGACTGCCTGCCGGTTTCTTTACGTATCCAACACGGAAAACACTAATCACCCAAGTCTTAATTTGGTCTGTTGAAGAGATGCTTTCTGATGTTGTTTTGCATTTGTCCTGGCCTATCCTACGCCTCTTCCCGCAAAAGAGGTCACGAGCTTCGGTCCCAATCGAATGAGGATTCGCTCTTTTCAGCAAGGAATCTGTTGATTATGTATATTCGTGAATAGGGTTTAGATGGTCCGGAACCTTTTTCTTAGTAAAGTGAGAAATATAATTGGGGGAGAGTCCCAAGGAAGTCTTTGTTGTATGTATATAAAAGAAAAGGAGGAGTACAACCTATAGAAGAATTGTACGTGGAATTTATGCGCATTGAGTTAAAAGAAATCAGGTTGCCCCAAGTCATAGTTATGGTTTTCGAATTAACATAATGACGTAAGTGGTTTGCAATTTGCAACATGGCTCTTTCCGCCAAACTGTTGCTAGAAGGATGCCTAACAACTATGTTAACAGCCTTGATCTTCCATTGTTTGCATGAATTTCCTTAGAAACTGAGGAAGTATCTCTGAGGGCGCGGTTCAACCTTCAAAATTAATTTGAGGGCAAGCGGTCATCGGCGGAGGCAATATGAACCTTCCAGCAACAGTTGGTGAAGCATGTCCATATAGCGGCCTTGTGCCCAACCTCCAATAGTAGAATTAGTGCTGAAAAGGAGGGACAAGTTCCCAGCGGTATCTCGGGAGACTGGTCCTTCATTACCAAGATAATACTTTCGCCGTTTTAGTTTCCTTGCAGGTTTGCATTGGGCCATAGGATACGAGTGGAAGTCGATACTTACGAGAACGGCTCGAAGGGAGCGGGTAAGATTTGATCTTTTCGGCACATTATTTAGTTTAGTTACACCTTTACCTTTTGGACAGGAGGTGCAGGGTATTGCAATTATTCCTTCACCAAGTTTGTTGTTAGTCCATGGGAAAGTGGGTATCTTTTCCCCTTATTGCTAATTAAACAGTTCTATGTCAACACCACGATAATTTGCCCTTCTGGAGAGGAGAAGTCGTGGTTTGAATTCGATATTCGGAAATGGATCATGGAAATCTGGAGATCTGGATCAAAAATGCGCCATTTTTGCGTGGTGGCATTAAATGAAGAATGTAAACGTCAGATGAGGAGGTGGGGCGAATGTAGCTTGCAGAAATGTCTTTGCTGCTGCAGGGTTTATTGGATGGGAAGGATAAGAGCCGGCTTCGCTCACGACCACCTCATAAAAGAGCTTTAATCCTATGAACACGCCTCTTTGTTCTTTGACGAAGTTTTCCTTAGTGAGATGGAAGCGTGTGGTTGGCGTGTGGTTGGCAAAATTGTATTTTGCGCAAAGGTATGTGTGAGAGGGGGAGAATAGTAACAATCACGTATATCAATTTTAATCTTTCCTTAGCTTTTATAAACAATCGTGGGAGATTGAAATATGTTGTATAAAGAGATTCCACCTTTCAAGTCTTCCACAGAGTTGTCTATGTCTGATGTCAGGTGTGGATTAGACGGCTGATTATCCGGTACATTTACTCGAACCTCTATGTAACCGAAGGATCAGTTGTTACAGGGGGAATTTGCGTAGATCGCTGAAAACAATTGCTAAAAGCCTTTCCAATTTCCAAGCCGGATACTTGGTAATTATGTAGTTCCCTACACCGATTATATTTTTCGCGATATTATAAAGATGAAAATCTAGAATGTTATTAAATATTTGAAACTTATAGAGAACGGACTTCCAGCAGCAACGATAGATAAGAGAAGCATCACGTTTTAATGATAGAAAGGCTTTGTCATTAAGTGCCAGGGATAGCACAACTGCGGGTTGACCAATAAAGAGTTTCGTTTTCTAAGATTCGAACGCCTTAGTTTTGTTCAGGTCCCCAGAAAAATGTGCTATTTTTTCTTTATGAGTGTGAAAGGTTATACAGTCTGGAGTAAATGGGGAATAAATGAGGAAAAATAAGTAGTAGGGAAGGAAACCAGGAAGAGACCGCTGGGTTTCGAGACGTTTGAGCTCTCGCTCGAGGTGTTTGAACCCTGTGAGAGGTCATTCGCAGTTTGTAGAGGGTGTCTGGGGCGATATCCCCATTTTTTGGAGATCTCTTAAACCAGAAAAGGGAAGAGAGCGTTCTTCGAAAAAACTTACAAATTCGTAAGTTTCACTTTTTAAGCTCGTTTTGCCGGAAAGGTAAGAATCAATAAGACCTCCTTCTTTATATTTCTAGGTGAACTGTTATTCCAGAGATGTCTGCCCATAATAAGACCATCGGTCCAAGAAAAAACTCTGCAGGCGGTCACCTAATAAGATGATGCCAAAGCGAGTATTCCATTAGATTCGCAAAAGAAAGGCACGCATTTTGCTAATCCAAAAAATTAATCTCTCGGTAGGTGTTAATTTATTGACCTGGTGCTTTTGTTGGTTGCTGAAAGCGGAGGAGCGGTTGTTGTCTCTCTATATCGAATTTCAAATCGCCAAGTAAACAAGCCACCGACTTTTAAGTCCAGATCTCGTGAAATGAGGGAGCTGTTCTAAAGAATACTTAAAATGTCCGCAGCATACATGGCAACAGGGGGAAGCTGGGCAGCAAAGGGATAGTATGAGAATTGTCAGAAGTCTTATAGTCCTGTAACAATACACAGGATGTTAAGTTGCAGATCCCCTTTTTTGGAAATAACTAGGAGCGGGCGATGAGTATGCCAAGGGACTGGAGATTGGGATCGAATATTAAATCCTTGATCTCAAGCGAGTCCTCGCACCCACTGCTCAATTTCTTTGAGGTAGCGGTGGGGGAGTCTTCTTATACTTATGTGAGGACGGAAGAAACAAAAAAACAACCAAAAAAAATGTCACGTCAAAAAAGCGTGGTAAAATTCGTAAACTCCATGCCCACAGTTGAGAACAAAGACAGAAAAAAAAAGACCGCGTCGAGAAGAAGAGAAGGATTTGTACACAAGAATGATGGTAATGCGAACTCCGCCAAAAAAAATGATTAATAAGAATGAATCGCACCCAACACCAACATTATGAT
>JABUQX010036456.1:0-5000 GCA_015478945.1 Trachelipus rathkii | reverse complement strand
GAATGAACACATGTCTGACCCACGGAGCCTGTGTTGACTGTACGCTTTGTTTGAAATCGATCACGAAGCACGCCAGAACGGATGGAATCTATCATCTCTCTCGGACGTCGCCCTCCGTTCGGAGTTCAATATATAATTGGCGAAACGCCTGACCATTGTCGTCTACTGGTTGGTTTGCTGCCGAATGTCTTCTAATATCGGGTTACATCTGAATCGGGAGGGGACTGAGAGTGATTCGTAAGATCTTGACGCCGTACGATTGTTTATGCTAAACCAGATCTGCTGAGTACAGTGGTTACTGTCTTTGAGAGATGGCCCTGCTTTCAAAGCGTTTCAAGTGTGATATTGACTCCCTAGTGGCCATTTTCCTCTTCTCTGACGATGTCTTTCCATTGTGAAAGTCTTTGTCAAACTACGACTTACAGCATAGGGTTTGTTGTCGTTAGTCCCTGTTTGGGGTGTCTTGGCGCATCTCTTCCTAATTCCTCGGGGTTGATAAACGTCACTCTTCGTGGATTTGTACCCATTTGGCTTGAGTCTGTCCCTTTATTATGCATTTAGTTCCATGACACGGTGTAGTTTTACATAGGTATACCACCTCCGATGTTAGGTATCGACCCAAATTAAACTAAATCCCTAGCTCTACATATTCCAAATAAAATTAATAAGCAGTATCAGACTCATTTACTGCCCCGATAATATGCAGGTTTAAATTTTTGTACCCACGTGGCGGGGCGTTTATAATATAATATATTTGTGAGGATCAGATGTATATATAAAGTTGATGTTTATTAATCTTAATAGGATAAAGTAATTGGTACGATTATAGGTAAATTAGAGGTAAAGTGTCATTATTATATATATATACCCTAGATATATATATATCACCTATAGATATATCAGATAATAGTATGCTTATATTATATAGTGAGGCAACTGGCGTATAAATATAGTATATATGATATATAACCTAATCAAAGTATTATAGTATCATACTATTATTATATACTTATAATTAAACTATAATTATCTAATGGTTTAGTTCTTTATTAAATATTTGTATATTGGAATCTTAGTATAGAATGTTATGCCAATAATTTTCTAGAATATAAGATGAAAAAAATAATATTATAAATTTAATATTATAATATATATTAAATAATATATAAATAATATATAATAAATATTATATAAATAGATAATATATATAAATATATAATTACTATATCTTTATATAATATTATATATATATATTTTGTTATTTTATAGACCTATGTTAGAGGCGATAACACTTTAACTCTTAATGTAATTATTTATCTCAGTTCTTAAGGTGGTCACGCCGATCCTAAAAATAGTTTGGAAACCGCTGATACTACAGGTAGTCCTTATTCAATCCAGACATAATAACCAGTGGTCTCTAGCAATCAGCGACATGGGGGAGCCGCGGTTCATGATTGGAGGTGGGACCACGAGTGACTGGGCCACTGGAGTGGCACATGAACGAACACTTCTAGCCAACATCCTATCATCTTCTCAACCCCAAGTTGTTCGGCCCACCCATCCGGGGTAAACATTTCGTTGTAGAGTTGTTTTACCAACTCGTTCATACCGCGGTCATTACAGTTTCAGATTCAGAGTTGGTGGCTCTCTTCCTGCTGGGGCGACTGCTCGGTTCGGTCATCCTGTAACGCCTGTATCGTGCTTCTCACTGCAGCTGCAGACCAACTGCACGTAAGAAGTACAGAGTGGCGAAGCCTTCTCAGTGGCTTTTAATGTGTGCACTACCTGGCTCCTCATTTGTCTGACAGCTGACCAACGTCCTCCCAGGTGCGCAGAGCGGAGTGTGCTCTCGGCAACCCAGCAAAAAACTCCTATAGAATCCATCCTTATTCCTTTCTTAATTAAGATAGGAATAATTATACTCATTAATTTGATTAATGGAATTCTTATTGCTGGGCATTGTCATCTGGGGAAAGTTCTGGTGGCGTCTCGGTGGGAAGGGGGCTGCGACCACACCGATGAGTCCAAAGCAGCCCGGGACGAAACGCCAATTCATCGCGACAAAGCTCACTCTTCCACATCATCTAGTCTTCAGCTAATGAAGGTGGTTCTCAACAGCTACCATCGCCGTTCTTAAATATTATAATATTATATATAGTATATATATATATATATATATAATATATATATTATATATATAATAATTATTATATATGATATATTTATTATATAATTTATAATATATATATATATATATATATAGATTTAATATATATTAGTAAATTGCTTGCCCCCCTAAATGAGATCCTGCCTACGCCCATGTACATATATATATGTAATATTATAATATATATATATTATATATATATAGTATGATATATATATATATATATATTATATATATATATTATAATATATATATATATATATATATATATTATAATAAATATATAATACATATAATTATATATATATTATAATAATAATAATTATGGAGCAGTTATAGCAATCACCAATGATTTATCAATTCTGAAATTAACCGGCCACACAATAAGTTTTTTGAAAATCGAAAAAATGACCCACTGTTAATTAATTTTAAACTGGTTTGCTTATTATGTTATTTTACTTTTTAAAGTTAACACTCCCATTCACCGCCCACGTTCTAGGTTCTATTTAACTAATAGAGGACCATAATATAAAAAAATGGAAACCTTTTTACAGGTGCAGCTGCAGACTCAAGCTTGAAAATGTGAGAAGGATTAAAGAATAAAGCAGGAAAAATTAGATACTTGGAAATATGAATACGTATAGAGATAGTATTGTGACAAATACACAAAAATTATTCTCAGATATAGACATTTGATAACCAACAATTGATAATAATAATAACGATGATAAAATTATTAATACTTTTATTTGGTATCTTGACGTTTTAGAGTATAATACCATTCAGTAGTATTCCTACAATCTGAGATCTACCACCCTTTCGATATGAAGGCATAGAGATAATGGTCTGACTTGGAATATAATTTATCATATGGGTTAAGCTCGAAAACATGGTAATTTCAAGTCTTTAGGATTATTAAGATGGGGGGTCGCGCCGAGGTCACGTTGATGAATTGGCGCTTGAACGACGCCTTGTGGCGGGATGAGCGATCGAGATTAGGCTAATCGAACACGCTGGAGCGTGCAGACAGAACCGAAGGTCTGTCTGACCGAAGACAGACAGACAGGGTGAGACCGATAGGTCTGTCTGTTTTTCTAATATTTTCTAATGTTTCTGTTGTTTAATTTTTTATTATATTATATATATCTATTATAATATTATTATTATTATTATTATTATATTATCTATATTATGATCTGATTATCATTATTATTATTATTATTTTATGTGTTATTATTATTATTAATTATTATTTATTATTATTATTATTATTATTATTATTTATTATTATTATTATTATATTAATTATTTTATTATTATTATTATTAATTATATTATTATTATTATATTATTATTACCGGTCGAAGATAATTGAACGATCACGGACAGTGTCTCAATTTAAAGGCCGACTTCAGCTCTAGCGTCGGGTCCATTTCCCGAAACTGTACCGGTTGATCACCGCAGTTGTACCGCACTGTCCTGCACAGCTCCGCCCCCACCTTTGGTTCGCATCCCTAGCCTTCTACAGCAGCACTCCGACTCCCGGCTCTGGGGAAATTGCATGACTGCCTGCGATTCTACCGACTTTGTTTTTGATTTTTTATGCTTCCGCCTCTTGTATTGGGGCCGGCGGCCCGCGGTTGCTTCTTACGGCATGGTCCGTCTCTGAGTCAATTTAATATTATTATCATGGGTTATGAGTTATCGTATCGGGTTAAAATTTGGAGGTGGTTAGATGATGAGGTACCTTAGTCGTAGACGATGTTACGGCCCCCGTGGGTCCCTGAACGGGGGACCCCACTCCCCATTAAAAAATCGAATGTTTCGTATGGGTGAAGATTTGGTGGAGGATTCAGATTGAGTTTTAGAAAGAATTGGGTATCTGGAATGCTGAGGAGTTTGGGCTCCGGGCACTCGGTGCTGGAGCCACTGCGGACCCGAGTTAATAAACAGTTCGTATAAAATCAAAGATATTGGTGTCTTTTATATATGTTATTGGATCTGTAGATTTTGAAAATTATGGTTTCAGAACCATGAGAAAAATAATAATAAATAAATAATAATATAATAATATTTCTACTATTTTGTTTTATAATTAAAATTCTACATGTTTAAGATACCCTAAATCAGTAAATCAGCTTAAATCAAACCACCATCCCAGCACCCCTCCTGTCCATCCTCAAACTGTCCATTCCTTGAAACTATTGATCTATTGATTCAATGTTTTACATTTCGTGTATCATTTGGGATAAACAATAAAATCAAAGTTCTTTATACAAGATTCAAATCAATAGTATTGAGTAACAAAGTTTTCACATTAATTAAGGTTCTTATGCAGTCATATGAACTATGAAGTATAACCCACGACAAAACCAGCCATCTTAAACAGGATAAAAGTTAACGTAACAAAGTTCCATACTTACAGACAGTAAGTACTAACATAAGAACATCTCAAAAATCGTAACTTATACCACTTTTGTCAATATGTCTCTACATAACAATGTTAATTTTTTTATATTATACATGGTAAACACATCAAAAATTTACCAATAAAACCTTTGTGTAAGTTTATCATACAGACACACGGAAAGTATGCTAACGTACAAAGTTTTCTCCATTAAAAAACCATCTAGCATATTACCCAGATCTAAGAATGATTAATATACAAAGAGCAAAACCTGACACATCTTAAGCAAGAATTAAACTGCTTGACATTAAACAAGGCTGATTCCAAACTTTCACAATCAGTAAAATGACTAACAAGACATACAAGAAACATAATCCATTCATTACTTTATCAAACATATCTCAACATGACAATGTTAATTTTGCA
>JABUQX010036455.1:57500-60000 GCA_015478945.1 Trachelipus rathkii | reverse complement strand
ACTTTCCCATTACATTCTGCATCATTTGTTCCCTTTTCATCCAACATATATCGTAAATATTTAAACTGAAATACTTGTTCCAGTTGCTCACCATCTAACACGACAGAGAGACCAAAATGGCCGCCTCTTCTTTTCGGAGCTGTTCTAGGTGCCTCCCGGATGCCATTCGACAAGGTCGCCTCCCATCACTGATTAATTATTATCCTGCTCTCCGACAAGGCTTCCGATCTTATTGGCAAGAGTGCTGGACGAGGGATCAGCGAGGGGCGAAATTTAAAAATATAAAGCAGAACATTGGTGAGTGGTCTTCCTCTCACCGACGAAATCGTTTGCACGGGGTGATACTTGCACACCTTCGTATTGGCCACACGGCCCACACCAATATCACGGGACCCTCCTCCCATCTTCAGATTTTTCCGTCGTCATACCCTGCAATTTTATCTTAATCTTAATAATCTTAATAATCTTAATAATCTTATCTTAATCTTAATCTTAAAGCACCATATCTTAATTGATTGTCCCCAACTGGGCCCCATTCACCGTCGTCATTTTCCTACTTCACGGTCCATAACACCTTCTAAAAGGTCATCCCATATCTTATCTGAATCCACCCACTTTAACAGTAATTCTATTTTCTCTTATCTTCAAGAAATGAATATTCTTTGTAGCATATGATTTTATGTAATAATAGGACTATTTGTAATGTAAGGATAATTCTTTTTATTAAGCTTTTTATTTATTTTTGACTGAATATTCATTTCGCCATCCAAGTTTTCTTTGACATTTAAAATATGTTTAAGCCAGTGTCCACCCATGGAGTTGATTATTCAACCCAGTGTGGCCGCTTCTTTGTGGGCCGTGGTGGGTCCTGCACACGAACTCAAATATATATTATATATATATATATATATAATATATATATATATATATACTATACTATATATATATATATATATATAATATATATATACGGTATATATAATATATAATATATATATATATATAATATAAATAATATATATACTATATATATATATATAATATATATATATATATAGTAATATATATACTATATATTATTATATATTAAACTATAGTTATATATATATATATAACCGTAATATTCTTAATATATTATATATATATATATATATATATAATATATAAATATATATATATATATATATATATATTATATATATATAATATATATATATATTATATATTATATATATATATATATATTATATATATATATATAGATATTATATATATGTATTGTGTATAATTATTCATATAGTGCTATACAAAATATGTAATTTGGTATAATTAGGTTATTTGAGAATATATATATATAATTATATATATATAATATATATATTAACAAAAAAATTAATATAACACTGCAGCCTGTTATTATATCAAATTGAAAAAGTCGCTCAATTAAGGAGTATTCATATCTACTTTTTAATTATTATTACTACTATTATTATTATATTATTATTATATTATATTATTATATTATATTAATATGTATTATTATCATTATTATTCATTATTATTATTATTATTATATTATTCATTTATTATATTAATATTATTATTATTAGTTATTATTATTATTATTATTATTTATATTATTATTATTATTATTATATTATGTATTATTTTTATAACAAATACCTATTCCAAGCTCCATTATGCTTGTATTTTGCATTTAGTATTATTTGTTTTTATTATTTTCAGAAGAATCAATATATTATATATAATATATATATATATATATATATATATATATTATATATATATTATATATATTATATATATATTATATATATAATAAATATATATATAATATATATATATATATATATATAATATGATATATATATATATACAGTATCCAGAATTTTTTTTCGGGGGGGGCCAAACAAAAATCTTTCTTTATATAATATATATATATATTATATACTATATATATATATATATATATTATATTATATATAAATATATAATGATATATAAATATATATATATATATATAATATAATACTATATATAATATATATATATAAATATATATATATATATATATATAGTATTATATATATTTATATATATATATATATATATTAAAGTGGACAGGACAAAATATAAATTCCTAAGAAATAAATGAGAATCTTATATTGAATACTTTGAAATCATCTTTACCAAATTGTTAAAATTAATC
The DNA here is from genome assembly GCA_015478945.1 of Trachelipus rathkii. Lineage (NCBI taxonomy): Eukaryota > Metazoa > Arthropoda > Malacostraca > Isopoda > Trachelipodidae > Trachelipus > Trachelipus rathkii. Next base: position 57,770 of record JABUQX010036455.1, on the reverse strand, counting down.
GCCTACATGAGAGTGAGCGAAGTCTGAGAAAAACTTCAATTTTTATTTCAATATTCGATGCCATGTAGAGAGGACAAGTAAAATAAGTCTTTCATCTTCAATAGTATTTCTCAAGTAAGGTTTTCAGAAGTCCTAATGTTGAAAAGCTTCTTTTCTACTGAAGCATTAAAACACGGGTAAAATGGCCAGTATTTGCAACACGATGTAAAATTGGAAATTGTGACTGCGAACATGAAACTAGTCCATCTATTGCGGTTTTTGGTACCTGTG
>JABUQX010036455.1:40000-45000 GCA_015478945.1 Trachelipus rathkii | reverse complement strand
TCACATCCCTCTTTAGGACCAACATCATTCACCAAGGACATCCCTATCCCTTATATCTCTATGTGATGGGGGAGATAAGAATTACCCACATCGTATGTGAAGCATGTCGTAGAAGGCGACTAAAGGGACAGGTGTAGGTTGGGTTGGGCTGCACTACCACTTTTTTTTTGCCAGGAATGCTAATGCATTCCTCGGAGAAGGTCGTGATCGCCGTAAGCGGCCTTCTATCTTTCAGCGAAAATGTATGAATCGTATGGGTACATGGAATGTTAGAGGAATAAATGTTGAAGAGAAAAGGAGGGAGATGATGGATGTATTAAGAAAGGGCAAATTTGATTTTCTCGCTGTGAATGAAACAAAGATAAAAGGAAACGTTGAAAATGAGTGATGTGGTGTGAAAAGTGTATGACAGGTGTGGAAAGGAATGAGAGGGGGGGGGGGGAAAGAAGGGGTTACAATTCTGATAAGTGACTTGTGGTACAGAGTTATGGTAGATTTTGTTTGTGTGAGTACTAGAATTCTAATGGTTAAATTTAAGTTTGAAAAGGTTAAGGTATGTGTGGTTGTGACACATGGTATATCTGATTGTAATGTTGAAGACATTGCGATATTTCGGATAATCTGAATGATGTTTTGGATTGGGTGAGCAGGAGCTTCAGATTAATTGTGTTGGGTGACCTAAATGGTTGGATAGGTCATCAAGAAAGGGATGGTATAACAGGTGGCTGTAAGGTGCCGGGAGAAAATGAGAATGGGGGAAGGTGATTGATTTCAGTGAGGAGAATGGTATGCGTGTAAGTAATCCATTTTTTAAACACAAGAATATTTATAAGTATACTAGAGTTGGTGTAGGTAGAGATGGTTTCGATATGAAAAGTATTGGCTTGATGTTGTGTTGTGAAGAGGAGATGTTGAAAGTAATGTGTTGGATGTTAAATCAGTGAGAGGGTTAGGAATGGGATTATCGGATCATTGTTGTTTTATGTAAAATTAAGTTAATGGGAACTTGGAAGGAGAGGAAGGTGATAAGGAAGGAAGTGAGTAAAATTAAGTATAAGAAGTTAAGTGAACAAGGTAATAAAAAAGATGTTTAAGTTTAATTTTTTAAAAAAAAAAAACGAAAAAGGGAAAAAAAAAACCGAGGAGGGGGCAAAAAAAATAAAAAAAAATTTTTCTTTTTCAGTTAAATGTGAACAAGTTGAAACTGAACAAATCTGGAAGCAAATGAAGGAAGCGGTTGTTAGTAGTGCAAAAGAATATGTGGATGTGCTAAAGTAAGAAGTTAAGAATGTTAACATGAGTGGTGGAATGAAGAGGTGATGCAAGCAGTTAAAAGTAAAAAAGAAGCGTGGTTGAATGAATGTACTAAAAACCAATGATGAGGTTTCAAAAGAAGTGTGTTTGGAATTATATAAGGAGGAAAAAAGGAATACTAAAAGATGCATACGTAGGAGGAAAAAAAGAGGTAAATGAACAGTTTGGAAGGAAGATGAACGGAGACTTACAAGGGAATAGGAAGCTTTTCTGGAAGGAAGCGGAAAGGTTAAGAATGAAAATAAGGGGAATCTGCTTAAAATAATGAATAGGAATCTTGCTTTTGTAACTGATGAAATGAATGTGAGAGGAGTGTGGAGGGAACACTTCGAAAATCTGAATAACATTGAGAGTAATGAAGAGGTGATAGTGAATGTGTGTGGGTTTGATGGTGCAAGAAGAAATAGGTATTTTGGGGATGAGGTCATTAGTAAGGAGGAGGTAAAGGGTAGAGTGAGAAAGTTGAAGAATAGTAAATCTGCAGGTATAGATGAAATTACTGGTGAAATGATCAAGAACCAAGAACAGAGGCAATATGGTGATTGATTGTATTTGGAAGTTGTGCAACAAAGCATTTATAGAGGGTATAGTTCCGAGGGATCGGAGGAGAGCAGGGATAAGGGTAACTGTAGTAATTATAGAAAAATTAGTTTATTGAGTGTTGTGGGGAAGATATATGCTGATATTTTGGTCGAAAAAGTGCGTCGAGTGACTAAAGGACTGATTGGTGAAGAATAAGTTCGTTTAGAAGTGGTAGAGGATGTGTGGATTAATAGCGAAGCAAGGTAGGGATGTGTTATGTCTCCGTGGTTATTCAATTTATATATGGATGGGGTTATGAAAGAATTAGAGTGGGGTTGGCAGGGAATGGTGTTAAAATGATGGAGAATATAAGAGAGTGGAAGGTGCCCTACCTATTATATGAGGATGATTTGGTTTTGTGTGGCGAATCTGAAGAGAGAGTTTGAGAGGATTGGTAGAGAGATTTGGCGGGGTGTGTAAAAGGAGGGTTTTGAAAGTAAACGTAGGTAAGAGTACGGTTATGGTTGTGAGTGAGGACGATCCTCGGTGTGAAGTTATGTTAGATGGTGAGCAGCTGGAACAAGTGTCTGAGTATAAATATTTAGGATATATGTTGGATGAAAAGGGAACGGGTGATGTAGAGTGTAGTAGGAAAGTTGTAAATGGCAGGAAGGTGGCTGGTGCAATTAAATCCTTGGTGAATGTAAAGGGACTAAGTCTTGAGTGCGCTAGCGTTTTACATGAGGGTATGTTGTTACCTGTGTTAATATATAGTAGCGAGACTATGGTCTGGAATAAGAAAACTAGATCTAAAATACAAGTGTTCAGATGGCCAATCTTAAGGGTGTGTTAGGTGTGAGAAGAATTGAAAAATGAGAAATGAACGAACTAGAGAGTTGTGTGGTGTGAAGAAAGGAGTAAATGAGAGAATAAATGAAAGTACATCGAAATGGTTTGGTCATGTGGAAAGAATGGATGATAGTCGGTTGGTTAAGAGGACGTATGGTGGTGAGTGTGCTGGGAATCGATCGTTTGGGATACCGTAGAAGAAGTGGATTGAGTCAGTAACGGAATGGCTGGAGGAGAGAAATGTGAGTTTGGCAGAGGCGAGAAGAAATGTGCATAATAATAGTGAATGGCGGGGTGTTTGTGAGAGGGATGGTTATCTGTGGGCTCACCTGGCCCAAGGGATGAACCCTACATTGACGAGATACCATATTGAGGGTCTGTCGTGGTCCTATGAAGCTCTAGGGTGGATTTTCTGACTACGACGAGTTCTCACTAAAAAGTATAAAATTGGCTGTAAGGCTGAGCTTTCTTAGTCGACTTTTCGTTCCTATTTTCTACTACCTGTTTTGCTTTCAGTGCATCTTACGCACCTTACCCCCAGTATTGGGGAGAGATAGTTGTTGATGACATATATATATACTTACTATTATATATATATATATAATATATATATATATATATAAAATATATATATATAAATATATATTATATATTTATATTATAGTTATTATAAAATATATATATAAATATATATATATGCTCATTTATTATAATAATAATAATAATAATAATAATAATAATAATAATAATAATAATAATAATAATAATAATAATAATAATAATAATAATAATAATAATAATAATAATAATAATAATTAATAATAATAATAATAATAATAAAATAATAAAATTATATAAAATAACCAATAATAAACTGGTAATATTATTTATTATTATATTATTATTATAATATTTTATTATTATATATTTTTTTATTATTATATTATTATATTATTATTATATTATTATTATAGACATTATTATTATTATTATTATTATTATTATTATTATTATTATTATTATGTATGTTTACTTCTCCCAAAATTTTCTTTCGTGAAGGAAATCACAAGGACTTTCGTGTACACGTCAATATCATCATTGATGCACACACAAACTTACAAATGAACGTTTTTTTCCTTCCAAGGAGCTTTTTGTGTGTATAATGTGTGTATAACATTGTCTTTGATCTTCGGTTGTCCTTCACACAATTTAACGAAGCCTTCTAAAAGCGGTCATGTGTGTGTGTGTGTGTGTGTGTTGTGTGTGTGTGTGTGGTGTGATGTGTGTTGTGTGGTGTGCGAGCGCGAGTGTGCGTAGCAATCAATTAGTCAGCTTTTATAGACTTTAATTGCCTGACAAGCTTGGCAGGTTACTAGACCATTACAAGATATATATATATATATATATATATATATATATATTATATATATATATATATATATAATATATATATATATATATAAATAATTATAATAATACTATATATATATATACATATATTATATATAATTATACTATATAAATATATATATATCATATATATATCTTATATATATATATATATATATATATATATATATATAATATATAATATATAAATATATAATATAAATATATATATATATAGATATATATATTTTTAATATATATATATATATATACATACTACATATATATATATATATAGTATATATATATATATATATATAATATATAATATATATATATATATATATTAATATAAATATATATATATGATATATATAATAAGTATAATATATATATATAAATTTATATATAATATATATATATATATAATATATAATAATATATATATAGTTATATATATAATATATATATATATATATATACTATATATATAATATATATATATATATATAGTAGTGGTGGTAGTAGTAGTAGTAGTAGTAGTAGTAGTAGTAGTAGTAGTAGTAGTAGTAGTAGTAGTAGTAGTAGTAGTAGTAGTAGTAGTAGTAATATAATAGTAGCAGAAGTAGACCTTCCGGTAGTAGTAGTAGTAGTAGTAGTAGTAGTAGTAGTAAAATCTATAGATGTTTTGAAAACAACATGTATATAATGTATAACCTTTAATGCATAACTTTTACTTCCCTCTCTCAGATATTTTTCACTACAATTTTGAAACCTCACCATACATACCAGTTAATACCAAAAATACCAGTTATAATTTTCCACCTCTTTTCCTCTATGTCTTCCCACTTAACCCTATAAGATTCATGGACAATTTTTAACTTCTAAAGTAATGGTAGGAAAAAATGCAAAGGTATTTTGATAAT
>JABUQX010036455.1:0-20000 GCA_015478945.1 Trachelipus rathkii | reverse complement strand
ATTACGTAATTATAGAGTATTTTATAGATTTTTTATAATATACAAAATTTAAAGTTTAAATAATTATGTAAATCTATAGTGATCTTAAGTTCATTAACGTATTTCATAAGATATTATTTACTTTTATACATATTTTAATTAATATATTAGATATTCTTTGTTAATAATTATTGTATGAGTAGACTGACTCTTGCCTTATGTTGAATTATTATGCGGCAACGTTACTAGTAAAGGTATACTTATGTAGGAATAAATTAGATTGTGAGTAAGAAGGGTAAAATAGTAATAAAGAATAAGAGAAAGTATGAGATTAATGTAATGGAAAGAAATATTTAACACTCCTTTACCCATTAAATATACTTAGGGGGGAGTGTATAGAATTTGACGTTAGAAGAGCTGAAGTTTGAATATATTGTGTAAAGTGTGATAGAATGATGAGAACGTAGATGAAATAGAATTACTAGGTGTAAGATGTTATAGTGCACTGAAGTCAAAAAAAAAAAACAACATAAATTAAATCAAAATCATTAGTTCATTTATAATCATAGTATTAATAATATTACTCACATTTGTACCGCAGAGCGCAGCAAGGCGACGTGAGCAAAGCTGACATGCGACGAGCTTATGCTCGCTTTTGCAGCAGCTTGAACGCTTCGCGTTCGCAGATAAATGTGGCGTTAGCTGACGTGTGCTTGTTATTATATTATTATTATTGATAGTTGATATAATTATTGTTTTATTATTATTATTATTATTATTATTATTATTATTATTATTATTATATACTATTATTATTATTATTTATATTATATATATTCTTTATTCTTATGATTATTAATTATATATTATTATTAATATGTATTATATTATTATTCATTTAATTATTATTATTATTATTATATTATTATTACTCTTATATATTTATTATTAAGAAATTGAATTATTATTATTAATTAATTATGGTTATTATTATTTGGTTATAAGGAAATATAGGATGAAACAAAATGAATAAACTATATAATAATAATTATATAGTAAGAATAGTAATACAAGTAATATTACATTAATTATGGTTATAATTATAGAATAAAGTATATATAATATAGTTAATATACTTAAGTTTATATAATATAATAATATTAATAGTATATCTTATAGGGTAATAAGTAATAAGTAAGTAAGTATATAATTAGTAATAATATATATATATATATAATTATATAATATAAACTATATAATATATATATAGTATATATTATATGAATAATTATAATTTTTTATTTTTTTATTAAATAATATATAATAAGCTTTATGTTAAAATTAGTTAATAATAATTCACCCTCTAACTCTGATTATAACGATATATTCTAATAAAACTATAACTTTAATATTGCATATGATTGTCCGTACTGAAAGGAGTGGAGTGTTGCACTATGTTAAACAATTAATACTCCAATGTAACACGTCTCGTGAATTTCAAATCTCCTCACAGCGGTTGCTACTGTTGGCTCAAAGAACTTTCTTCCTTTCTACTACAATATACACTTGTTGCTTTCTGCTATCTGTTCCCTAACAGATACAGATTTTATCACTCTTTCTTGAATATCTAATACTACCTCTGTCACGAGACTGTTATATCTTTTCTCATCCAATACTGACGGTCTCTTATTTAGGGATTTCAATACTAAACACTGAATGGTTAGGGATCCTCCATAATCTGATTTAGGATGGAGGAGAGGCCGAAATCATTCAGCGAAATTCTTATCACGTATCTGGAGCAACTAATCTCAAAGAACCTACACGACATTCCGGATCGTCCCAACAATTCTTGAACACACTTGACAAAATGTGTTTCACCACTAGTCCTAGGTACTCGCTATAAATATCAGACTACTTTTACAGACATAATCCTCTATTGGTAAATCTGACTCACAACCTATGAATTTAATATCTCTAACTTTAATACTTTATCTCTCCAACAGCTCCACCTGCCCTACGTTGTTTTTTCTAGGTCACTTTGATCGGGTGAGTTTGGAGGGACCTGCGTTCGCTTTCTAAATCGCTTAACTAATTGGAATGACTGCATATTGACTGCTGATGGAACTCATTCGGTCTTTCTGCCGCAATTAAGGTGGGAAGCTGTATATCGTTGACGAAGGATGAGCAGGGTTCATTCCTTCATTCGACGTTATAATCTTTCTCTCCTCAATAATCCATGAGTTCGATCTGTGCCTGTTCCTGGCCATCAGGCGCTAAGGAGGACAGCGCTTATTGGGGGAGTTGGAAAGAAATTTCTCGTTCTCCCTAGTCACTCTCGCTAATTTTCATTCTGCTAGAAATCGTTGCAGGGATGACTCGTTCGACGGAGCGAAAGGCGCTTCAATCAAACGAAAGTGCTGGCTACCTCCTTGGTGTGTCTCTGACTGACGAATCTTTCTGTGCCTTTGCCAAAAATATCTCTAACAACTGTGCTGTAAATCTGCCTGTTTGTCACCTCCTTTATCGATCTGATGGCGTCTGTTGCTAGCTCTCAAGTTTTAAAAGTCCAATCTCTTCGTCTTCCTATTTTCCTCTAACTTATTTAACCTTTTAACTATTATTCTTTTATTTATCTTCCTTGTTCTTTTCCTCAAATTTTTTTAACTGGTTTAATACTGGAGGATTTCTATTGGGGGTGGATTAAGATTGATGTTGAGAATGGTATAGAATATAGTGAGAGTTTACCTGCTTATTGTGCCAGAGGCATTGAGTTTTGTGTGGTAGAATCTGAAGAATGTTTGAGAGGATTGAGTAAGATGAGTTTGAATAAGGCGTAAAAAGATGTAAGGTGATGGTGACTGCCTATGAGGAATTCTAGCTAGTGTAGAATTGGTAAATTTGGTTGGTAAGCAACTAGATGCAAATTGAGTGCTGAGTTTAAATGATTGTGCCAGAATGATGATAGAAAAAAATGAGAATTAAGGATTGATGCAGTTAGTGTATTATGGAAAAGTTATGGGTGATGAAAATAGCTAGGTGCAATCAAATCTTATGAAGTAGCACAGAGGAATATGATAACAAGGAATTTCGTAGGTCTTGCATATATGATGATGTTGTTACGATGTTTAATGTATAGTATCGAATACCTTTATGTGATTTAGAATAAGAGAGTAGTAAGATTAGGTTGAAGTTTCTTTTTCAGAATGGAAAATCTGATCGGGCGTTGTAGAGTATGAGAAGAATAATAAATACGTTAGACTTGTGTGTGTGTGAACAGAATATGTGATGAGCGAAGTAAACTGATGAGTGTATTATAATTGGTTAGTGTATATGGAAAGATAGATGTTAGATAGTTAATCAAGCAAAATGTAGAGATAAGTGCTGGATAATCGCGATGAGAGACCTAATAAAAAGTGGGTCGTGTCACTGAATGAGAAGTGTGGATGAAGGGAATGTTCAATTTTTCTGAATAGAAAAAATAACAATGGTACATTAATAGTAGTGAATGCCAGTGATTGTGTAGGGTCGGTAAGGTTGTTGGACAGTTGTCTACAAGGATTGTAATTACCCTGATATTAACTATAACTATTCTGTTTCGTTTCCATGCTGCATATATCCTAGACTCACTTAATTTTGTTTGATCCTGTATCAGATAGAGAAGAAGAGTTTGATATAATAGAATTAGCTAAGTTAATACTAACATTAGTATTTTCTATAGGTATAGAGTATATTCATAATTATAGTATCTTACGTAATATTTTATGTATGTAATAATATATGTACATGTGTTTATTGAGGTAGTAGATTATATTTATTAATATTATTATGTATTATATGCTTATATATATATATTCATATCTTATATATTCTATTTATTTTTATTATACTTTATTATTATTTATATATATATATTTAATTAAGGATCTCAAAATCTTAATATACCTATATATTAATAATATATTGAATATTATTATATATTATATATTATTTATATATAATATATATTATAATTTTATTTTTTTATATATTTATATTTTATATATTTATTATATTTATATTATATATTAAATATTAATGATATAGTACAGTAGTAACGTATATAATTATATTATTTATTTAGTTGGTTTATATATTTATAAGTATAGTTATATATATTATATTTATATATGTGATTATTTTTAGATATTTATTATTATTTATATATTATTATAATATTATGATATATTATATATATTATTATTAGTATATACAGGTGCGCAGGTAACTCATCCTAAAAAAATATTGTAGTTTCTTCATTTGCATTTTTACTCACACACACACATATATATAACACATATATATATATATATATTATATTATATATATTATTATATTATATTATAATATATGATATATGTATATATAATAGTATATTATTATAGTAAGTAGATTATATATATGTGTGTGGTAGTGGTGTGTGTGTGAATTGTGTGCGCGCGCTGTGAGTGACGTGTGATGTTTCAAAAAGATGAGACTAATGTAATTGACCGTAAAGCATTAATTCTAGGAAAAATTAAAAAATTTTACAAAATTTTAAAAAAGTTACGTAACTTCTATATCTATGTCGCCCAGTCTCACCGGCGCCGTGGCGCGCTCGGTGCCACTCGGCCGCTACTTCCCCGCCTGTGAATGCGGCAAGCGGGTACTGTACCTATCGTGTCTATCTTTGAGAGTGGCAAAGATGCACACTCACGTTTATTGATTAGGACATCCGTAGTGCTCAATAGGAAATACCACTCTCTCGACTCTTCGAGAGAATGCCTTGCATAAGGCGAAAGGTGCGTGGATGTGCTGCTTCATCTGGTGTCCGTAAAGGACATAGCTTTTAATCCTCTTTAAAATCACACCGCTACAAGAGCTACGACAGCTTTACTTGCATTCTGCGCTAATCGGTCATCCTCGACAAAGGTATACTTATAACAACTATCTTCCATATGCGAGTGTGCATCAGGCATAGTACCTAAAACAACTTCACTAGATTGATTTCTGTAATGAAATCCGCAACAAAGCTATTGCTCCTAATTTAGAAACACACACTCTGAGGCTAAATAAAATATGATATGGAGTAGTATTCTGCTCACGCTCTTTATTGTCTGCAACATGCATAAATAAGTTTACACTTTTACAGGTTATTCATTTTACATTGTTCTCAGGAATATAATAATAATAATTATTTTAACGACGACTAATAGAAAAATAATCCATGAGATGTAAAATCTATCTTTTTATCTGACAAATTTAATTGAGAGGATGTTGATAGAGGGATTGCAGGTGTGTAACACAGGAGTTGCGTTTGAAAGTAATCGTTGAATAAGAGCACAGTTATGTTAAGTTGATGTCAAGTTTATATAAAGTGTTTGAGGTTTATGTTTGAGATGTTGAGAAACTTAAGTGAACAAGTGTATCTATGAGTTTAAATAAAATTAAAGATATATTTTGATGACAGATATAAGGGAAAGGATGACAGTGGATTTGGGGGAGTAGTATTATATATATATATATATATCTACTGCATATTAAATCACTTGGTAGATGTAATACGAAGATACTAAATTTAAGTGTAGTGCCATTTATAGGGTCTTTGAACTGATAGAATATGTTGCTTACTCTCTCGTGATTTAATGTACAGTAGTAGTAAAACTATGTTCATGTAAGAATGAAAAGTATTACGACCTTATAGTACTAATTTGGGTTCCTGGTATGACAATCTTAGAATGGCTGTGTTAGTGAGTTGATGTGGAACTGAATTGATAAAATGTGAGGATAATGAACTGTAAATGCGTGGTTCTGTGGTGAAATGAAGATATAATAGTATAAATAGATGAATTGTTATATGAACTAATGATGATGTGTTTTGGTATGTGAAAGTATGATGATATTGCATAGTATATGTATTAAACTAAGTAAGTGTGAATGAAGTTATATGAGTTGAGTGGATGTTGTGAATCTCTAACCAGTAGTGCGTGCAAGACGAAGGATTAATAAGTGAATATTGAATTGATCTAAGCTCAAACGAAGAATGCACTGAGAGAGAGGAAATGTAATGGTTGGGTAGAAAAGAATCTAAAGAACACGACATATTATAAATTAGTGTCAAGTATAACGTGTTTTAGTTTATTTTAAATAAGAATTAAAGTCCTACATGGCTGTTGACTATGGCTTTTTGTTCCACGGATGAAACCCTCATCGATGAAGATGACTTTAAACTATTTGAGGAATGTTACTCGCATCCCTTGTAAACCCCTAGGTAGATTTTCTGACTGTGGACGTGTGAGTTTCTTCCACTTATAGTTAAAATATTGGCTGATAAGCTGAGTGAGCGTCTTTCTATTTCTGACTTATATGTCTGCAATATAATATCTATCTATCTAATCTTTTTGATGTACTATGCTAACACACACCTTCCATCCAATTTTATTTATTAATGTAATTATATTTGGGTTTGTTAAATGTAGTTAGGATAATTAATAAATAAATTAATATATTTAAATTATATAATAATAATCTTATATTAAGAATTAAAATTAATTAATATACACACACTCACATTAGAAATAATCTAATTGAATAATATTTAGATTAAATTTATTTAATCTTCACGCTATAATAATTAATAACATAAGTGATTTATTATAATATATCGGTATAATTCATATATTAAATATTATATATTTATAATATATAGTATTAATTAGTATGATATAATATATATATAATAATTATATATATAAATACTATTATATAGTATATATATTAAATAATATATATTTATATAAATATTTATATTATATATTATAGTATATATATAATATAAATATATTACCTCTAAAAATAATAATTATAAATACTAATAGTATTAATAATATATATAAATTATACTATGATATTTATATATTATTATAGTATTTATGTAGATTTTGAAAAACTTATCGTAACACTCTCGCGCTTCACAAGATAATATTAATAAAATAATTAAGAATGCGAACAAATTTTTTTATATATATATCGTTTATTTTTTTCAATAACTTGATGAATTTTCAGCAATAGCCTCATATATGAAGTGAATTACATTACTATTTTAGTCTCTCAATGTTATAATCATTTAAAATCATTTTCAATAATATTTTCGTATGTCAGTATATTCGATGAGATTACGTTAGGAAAGAAGTATTGTCATTTTATAATAATTTGTAACAACGTGCAGAAGTGAGTGAAAATAATCGAATATCAAAAAAGATTATAATAATATAACTTCTTCTAAAAATGTTATTATAATATTTATATATATAAATCTATAATATATGTAATGTAATATAATTAATATTAGATTATAATGATAGACTAATATTAATATATTAAATATATATATTAATATTATGATGAAAGCAATTTAATATTATAATTTTTTATTAATTAAATAATTATATTTAATATTTTAATACAATAAATTATTTAAATATATAAAATATATTATTAATATATATATATTAATAATATAATATTAATATAATATTAATAATAATATAATTATTATTAATTCTATAGTTAGTGTTATTATTGTTGAGTAGTACACCTTATTGTCAGCTCAAAGATAAATATGAAGTCTGACTGATGATAATCACCCTCACGTAGATTATATTGGATTATTACCTTTACCTCCCGTTTAATAATAGGTGAGGTGATTAGAGTTTATTTAACTCAGTATTGTATTTATTATATAATACGTTATTATAATAGTATCATAGTAGGGTAACTAATATTATAGTAGTAAGGATATATTTAATAATCCTTTCCTTAGTGAATAGTGATTTTTATGGATGCTTAGTTTAGCTCATAAGTGTTGGTATGTTATACCGTAGTTCTATGGAGTAGGACTAAGTCATGTTAAATAATTTGTAGAAAGAATTTTCCTGACATAATAATTAATAAACTATCAATATTACGTAGATATGGGAAAAAAGTGCGTCAGTTGTGCTATCAAAGACTCATTGCAACGAAAGGAGACGCCATCTGTATTATATAGATATGTAAGTTTATATAGTAGTGATATTTCTACTTATTAGAGTAGTATAGTATATGAGTGAGTATATTATATATTTATATCTTGTATAGTATAGGTATTATAATAGTATTATTTTTTTTTATATATTTATATTTATATATAAATTTTATTATTTATATATGATATTATATACTATATTATTATAATTATATTATTATACTTAAGTATATATTTATATTTATGTAGTTTTAAGTATATATATAACTTTTTATTATATTTATATTGTTATAATTAATAATTACTTATTATAATATATATTGTATATATATATTAGTATATATTAGTATATATTAATAGTAGGTGGGTTTGGACTAAAAACAATTTTTAGAGTTATTGATTTTTTTTTTTAGTTATAGTATTTTATATATTTAATAATAGATATATATATATTATTATTTAATAATATATAATAATTATGTATATATATAATATTTTATTATATATATAATAGTTTATATTATATAATTGTTATATTATATTATTACTTATAATTTTTTTTATTTTATAATTATTATTATATATTATTTATATATTTTATATTATTATAAGTATTATATATATATTGTTATTATAATATATATTTTATTTATTAATATATATTATATTATATGTTGGAGTGGGTGTGTAGTTGTAGTAGTGGTTGGTGTGTGGTGTAAATATGATAATACAAATAAATATCATGATATATTTTATTTATACTCATCAATATAAAATATTAAAACTATTATTTCAGCCTTAATTATAAAGGTATTCCATAGGCCAATAAAATCGTGATTACACTTCAAATTAAAATGTTCTGAAATTTATCGTCATATATAATTTTTAATTGGAATTCAAAATGTTATTATATCATATAAATTTATAAAAATCTTATTATACTTTTTAATATTAAGTTTTTATATACTACAATTATTAATATATGTATTATATTATATATTAAGTTTGCTATTAAAACTGAAACTAATTTTATTAGCGTTATGTATATCACTTATATTTACTATTATTATTTAATAGTGTTATTTATTAATTAATTAGTTATATCTTATATATATATTATATATATATATATCATATATATATATATTATATCCTAATATATATAGACTAAGATGATATAATATTAATTAATATTATATATATATAATAATCATATATATACTATTATATATAATATAATATAAAAATATAATAAAACCGGTTATTTCATTTAAAATCTTCTTATTTTCTTTTTATATGATGTTTCATGATTCGTAAACAAATATATTATTATATTATTTATATGATATTCATTATATATATAATGACTGGTAGTGATTCACCAGTGTCTCACTATATTATTTATATTTGAAATATTATTACCCTGACTATCATATTATAACTCTAGAGTTATATACATATAGTATTCACGATAGCATATTAATCTATATTGTATTAAATCCTTGGGGGGAGATTCCCCTTGAAACCACCCTTTAAGAAGATGATTATTTAATATGCAAAAAACGTTTGCCGATAAAATGGCAATTTGATATTTGTATTCCTGCTAATCTCTCAAATTATCTCATCCCATCTCCATAGCCCAGGGGTTTGCATTTTTTTTTTTCTTAAAAGTTGCGTTTAAGAAAAGAAACCCAACAGCGTATTTGAAGAGCGTGATGAGAATTTAAAAAACTTTTCATGATTAAAATAGAAGTTGTTCCTTCAACTAACACACTCACCCCCATTCTACCACACAAAAAAAAAAAAAAAAAAAAAAAAAAAAAAAAAAAAAAAAAAAAAAATTTCACTAGTTAGATTCAATTCAAACATTTTTGTTTCAAACTCGTTCAATTGTGGTCTCCCTTGTCCAGTAAAAAGGTCTTAGTTTTAATAGAAGCTGCTAGAAGAGTTTAAGCAATTTTCCAATTTCGAACAAGAAAGAAAGTTAATTCTTTCAAGAAAATAGGAATCCCTATAATTAGTAATGTACAATTTTACGTTTTAGATTAGGATTATATTATTATTATTATTATTATTATTATTATTATTATTATTTTTACAACTTTCTATTATTATTATTTTTATTATTACCATCAGTATTGTTCTTTTGAACCCTATATAATATTTATATACAATCTTATTATTATTTCCATTATGTCACTTGTAACCTAATAGTATATCCTTCCGCTAATTTTAATCTTTTAGGAGTGTAAGCACTACCCTCTATGAAGAGATATATAATATAATGCATATAATAATATAATTGTATTAGAAATTAATTATATTCTACTTTTATCATAATTATAATTACTGTGAATTAAATTAATTAAAATTATTATTATATTACTTCAATCATATGAGGAAAAGTCGATATTTATCTAAAATTATTTTATATATTTAGAAATCATACAACACTTAATTTATTTCCTGAGACGAATATTTTATATTCAATTTAATGTAATAAGACCAGAGAAAACAAATGCTGCTCATGACTTATTAGTACTCACTAACTATTTCATTATTATTAATTGAATATATTGTATTGAGTAATATTAAGTGTATACTAATAATGTATCTTACTTGTATTCATTAGCTATTCATTTATATTCTGATTACCTTATTAACTTATATTATGACGCATTTCTTCTCATTTTTACATATATATAAGTTATTATGAATAAAATATTAATATATAAATAAATAAATTTTAAATAATTCCCATTAATATTTATATGAATTTTAATGACTTAAGTAGGAGAGCTATCCAATAAATATATATATATTCAATTCATATAATAATAACAAATAATACAAATATTGCCTGATTTAAGTATAGCAATGATTAATAAAATTAATTAAAATATTAATATACATAAATGTAACAGTAATTAAATAGTAACAACTAAAAAATAAAGCTGATAATAAATGTATATTATTATTATACTAAAATAATAATTTATATATTTATTATATATAATTAATGATATTATTATTTAATAATATTTATTTATTATTCCAAATATGTCGAAAATTAATAAAAAAATCATAGGAAATTACAATTAAATCCTTAATAATCAAAATAATGGAGAGAAACTAAATATATATTATATAAAATGTATATAAATAAATAAGTGACAATAAAAAAATATAATATTGAGAGACATTTCTTGAGTAAGAAATTTTAACTACAAATGTGTATTAAATATATTAAGAAATTGTACTGAAAAGGAATGAAAAGCAATTAAGATATTATCTATGAACAAAGATTTTTAATAGAATAGGATTTGAGAGAATTATTCTTCTTTCTTTTATGTTGAATTTTAACTGACTTTTCTAATTCAATAAAATTTGTTGTTTTGTATTATTGTAATATTTATTATCTAATAATACTTTATATCCGAGTACATAATTAATATTATAATATATGTATATGTATTTATATTTATTATTATTATTTATTTTGATTTTAATAATATAATCTAATATAAATAATATATTATTATTAATAAATCATTATTTACATATGTATATTATTATCTATTTATTATTAATCAAAATGTGATTATTTATGCAATATAATAGTCGTTACACTATTATTATTGCTCAATTTCAATATTTTATTAATAAGTTAATAATTAATTATTCACTTTATTATTTCACATTATTATATTCATTGATTAGTATTATTTATTTATTATTATATTATTATTATTTTATTAATATTTAATTCATTTAATATTATTGTTATTATTGTTATTTATTATTTATTTATTATATTATTATCATTATTATTAGTATAGTAGTAATGTTAGTAATAGTAATGAATATAAAACAGTAGTCTTTTAGTGTTTAATTAACAAACAAAATTTATTTCTCACAATTTGATAAAAAGAAAAGTATTTGACAAAAAGCATGAAAGACATTTTCTTCTACTACAAATATGAATAAAAGTTTAACAACATTAATAGAGCAGTCTTTTATTTATTTACAGCTTTAAAATGTCATACATGTCACTTAAATGCAAATTTCTCCATCCCTGTGAGTGCACTACCTTACCTACCGGGGTACTTGAACGCTTGATTAAACGAGTATAAAATTTTGATACAATTATATATATATTATAATATATATAATTATTATTATATATATAATATATATATATATATATAATAATATATACATATTATATATAATATATCATATATTGTTCAAACTCACTTACTTTTCATTAACTGTGGTCATATGTGTGCGCGCGACCTCCAAATGCCTGTCCGTCTAAAGGCGAAGGTCTACAAAAGTGTGGTTCACTCAATGGCTATCTATGGGAATTAGATTGTGTTGATTACCAACAACCATATCAAAGCACGTAAGCATATGTGGTTATAGTAAGCATAAAGAATTTCTTCCTGACAATGGGTATTACATCATGAATGAATGAGGACTTTCAAGAACAATAAATGTGTGAATTGCCCCAATCATTGAGATAAATGTCAGAAACCCCAGGCTTTGGTGTTATGACATGTAATAAGAAGTGACAAGCGACTACGAAATGATTCCAAGAAGACGCCCACTTGGAAGAGCAAAGGAAAGGTTGTTCGATCGTCTGAGTGGACCCCAGTGATGCTTAAGACATGATCAAAATAGAGATTGATAACTCTTTAGTCATGCATGGACAGCAGATACATTCGCGCCCTGTGTTTTGGTTAAGAACCTCTAGAAAAGGATATATATATATATTATATTTTAATATATATATATATACTATATATATTATATATATATATATATAGTATATATATATAGTATATATAATAGTTATATTATAGTATTATAAAAATATATATATTTTTATATATAAATTATATATATATATATTATTATATTATATTATTATAATTCCTATGGTAATTTATGAACTAGGTTGGTTCTATATTATAAATATGTATTTGAATTTTTACTATTATATCGTATAATTAGCAAAGTTATTTTCTCCTTTTTTCTTAGTACACTATACATTCATTAGTATTTTCCTCTTTTATTTCAATTTCATCAGCATTATATATATAAAATAATTATATTATATATATATATATTATTATTATATATTTTATTATATATAAATATATATTATATATATTATAATATATATATCATATATATATTATTATATATATGAGTATTATATAGGTTATGTGTGTATATATATATGAGAAGAACGGTGAATATTATATAAGTATATAATATTATATATTATACTAGAACAAAATAAACACACTTGTTGTCTCTAGTAATCTACTAAAATAATAAAACTTAAAAATTTAAGTTTAATTTTTGAAACGATTTTCAATTAAAAAAATCAAATCCTGTTTTACATATACTTACTCTCTCCTAATTGGTTCTTCCAAAACTCGACCAAAATAACAAAATTGTTTGCTTTGTTATCAAAATTTTGTATAAATAAGTTTTTCTATGTTGATTTTGGTAATGCAATATTTGGCCTTCAGATCAATACTTATAATCAAATCATAACTTAAGTGATGTTCCTTTGAATAACATTTATATATATTTTTTTCTACTCGATATACAGGCGACCAAATATTTGGATTATTTGATTATATTCGCAGTATTTCTGGGGAACAAATACGCATATATATAATATATAATAATATTATACTATACTTATTATATATTATAATTTTATATAATAATTTATTATGATTATATAGTATATATATAGTAGATTATTTTATATATTTGTACTAGTATATATGATATATATAAACTATATAATATACAATAATATTTATATTATATTATATTATATTATACATATATTAGATATAGCTTTATATATATACTATAAACTAAATGACTTAGTGTATCATTGTCTTATACTCTAACCTGTTTTTATTGGCCGCGAATCAGAAATCTATGTTTGGTCTTCACTCATTCAGCTCTTCTATTAGGTGACTGTATCTTGGTCTGTATGGAATCTAGGTATTTCGTCTGCCTGACAAGCAACAACTTGCTATTTCTAACCATTTCTTAGCTTCAAACTATTGGATTTCTCTTGTTGACATAAAGCAGTTTCTTACACGTAAGTTTAGCAACATTCTCTATCTTAAGGATATACGAAATAGGAATGGCTCCCCCTTGAGGAACCGTGTTGTATAGTATCTTTTGATATGTTTTCCATATACTCCACTGGCTCTCAGTACCTAACCTGCAATGCTCATTTTTAATAACCTGTTTATCATATATAAAGAGAATGTAATACTGTTCCTTCGTTCATTTTGGTGCCTGACTTCCTTTGACTAATACGTTTTTAAAACACTGTGTATTTATTAATACTATATCTCACTTCCTTAATTTCGAGCTTGGAGATGTAGCTTTTTCCCAAAAACTCCGGGCTGGCAGATTCACGTAGTCTCTTGCTTTGCAGACCAAGGGCACACACAAACTAACGACTATCCCATTGCAACTGCTTAATATTGCGCTAGTTATTATTATTATTATATATATATATATTATATATATATATTATCTTTACTATATAATATATATACTATATTTGTGATATACCTCACATTATTCTACTTATATTATATCTCTCTATATCCATAAATATAATTTATACTATACTATCTAATTATACCTACATAAATTGCTGCCGTACTACTGACACTTATTATATCTCTATAATATATGGGTTATTAGTATATTATTAATAATTTATATATATATATCTACTTATTACTTATTATATATATATATTAGTCAGTATATATATATTATATTTATATATATATATATATATAAATTATTATTATATAATTTATATACTCTTATATATATATATTACGTGTATGCATTAATAATAATAAATAATTTTACCATAGAATATTTCTTACTAAGATATTTCACGCAAATAATTAAATTAGGTATTTTTATATATATATAATATATAATTATATATTTAATATAATATTTATTTTATTATTATATAATTTATTACTATTCTATAGATAAATTCTTTCTTATCCAGGTCTGGATATATTATAATTAGAAAATTATATGAACATATTATGTAAGTTTACATAGCGTATATTATATTAAAGTACAAAAAGGATAAAATATTATAATAAAAAACTAAATAAAAATAATTTTATATATATATATAATATTATTTGTAATTTATTCATTAATTATTATATTTATATCGTATTACATATACCTACCTATCACTAGGATATAACCACAAATATATTATACTTCTTATAGAATTAATTATATAACTTGATATCTATTATATGATAAATAATTTCCTTAATATTAAACGTGATATTTCTCTATTATTATCACATTTAATAGAATATAGTATTATATTAGTTATCATATGCTTCGTTATTATTGTTTACACTATATACATTAATCTATATTACAATATATATATATTTCAAACTAGATTAATAATAATACTTATTATAATAAGTATTATTATTATTGAGTAATATTAGTATATGATATAATTATATATATATATAGCCATAGTATATATATAATATATTACTAAAATATTTTCACTATATATATATTAATATATAGTGTACATACTATTATGATATAATAAAAATGCAGGAGAGGGAATAAACATTATTTACATATAATTTATATTATATAGTACCTAGTGTTTACTATATTATACTATAGTATATATACTTAGGCATAAATCACAGCATAGGTATGAGTATACTTTGTATATATACTATGCATCTTATTATCTATATTTTACTGTGTTCTATAGCACTTATTTACTTATTATGTATATTTACGTATACTATATGATATATATATATATATATTATATACTTAGTTATATTAGGTTTACCTATATATATATATAAATATATTAATATTAGTATTATAATTTATGTGTATATGATAATTACTAAGCTTATTTATGATAATATTAATATTAATATATTTTATACATTTAGAATATAAACCTCTTTGTTCATATAGACTCCTCTTCAGCTTTTCGAGCTAGAGATTCCCATCCTAAAATCAATTGGAGTTATTATATATATTGAAAAATATTTACTATCAGTGTTTTTCTTTGTGTTTAAAATTATGTTGAGAGCCATTCAAGGCATATTTCATTTTAACTTATATTTTCAATAACAACATAAGAAAGAACTCTTGAAACGGGCATATTTCTTTGTCTCACTCCACTTATACGCCATTTCTATCTTTCCTTGAATCTATTTGTTTTATTATTATTATTATTATTATTATTATTATTATTATTATTATTATTATTATTATTATTATTATATTATTATTTATAATTATTATTATTATTATAGATTGTATTAGTTGATTTATTATTATTATTGATTATGTATATATTATATTATTGTAATTATTATTATTATGTGGAATAAAACCTTATTAATATTTTTGAGTAAGTTGCATAGTGGAGTAGTTAGAGTAGTAGTAGTAGGAGTAAGTAGTAGTAGTAAAGAGTAGTCAATTGGGTTAGCAAAGTATATTAAAAATTTATGTGTCTTTACATAATTGTCAAATTTCATTGAGAATTAATTTTGTTTCAATTTCAAATGTTTAAAGATGTGTAATAAATTAATATGTTGTTTACACTTCAAGATTTAATTACCTGTGCGGGGTTAGTATAGTTATGATTTTAAATATAGGCTATTTAAAGACTTTATGTTAATATTATATAGTTAATATAATATTGATAATATATATATTATTACTACTCCAAATGATATATACTATAGTATTATATTAGTTTTTACGATAATTTTTTATATGTAGATGCGATTTACTATTATATTAATCATTGTTATATATACATACTATATAATATTAAAATAAAAAAAAAAGTGTAGGTCACTTTCCACTGCGCAACACTACCCTTCTATTCTTGTCAAATAGTCGGCGGCAGTATTTTTTATTCCTTTTACCTATATAGGAAAATAAGGACGAGTGATATATCTATTTTCTCTGCGCTGCTCTGTGCCATTGACGACTTTGCATGGAAATAAAGTCATTTATATTTTTAATCGATGCTAAATCTAAAATCAGCGAACTCCCTCCCTATATCACCACCTTAGAACCTAACAAGTTAATTAACTTATATAAATCCATCATATAGAGTGAGTGCTCTAAAAGGTTGGTTACTGGCTCTTGACGTGTGCTAAACTGTAATTCCGTTTTTACGGACTTATACTGGCCTATTAAAATATTGTTATCAAAAGTATTTATATTATTATTATAATTTAAAACTCGTGAAACTTATTTTAAAGATTCATAAAGATCGAGTGCTTTAAAAAAAGAAGTTGTAATAGCTAATAAGTAATGAGACATATGGGACTAACTCGATGTTTTTATGTTTCCCCAAATACTCTCGAAAAACATTATATTAGGTAACTAACTATCGGTGGTATAAATACATATGCGAATTTTAGGGTTAATTTATCTAAAATTAATAAGTAATATATATATATTTTAGTATATTTATGATACCATATATTAATAGACTTATAGATATATATATAGATATAAATAGCTATTATAATGTTTGTTTTAGTATTATATTATAGTAAATATAGTTAATAATTTTTGCTGTAATTATTTAAGTATTAATGTAAATTACCGTATTAATACAGTTTCAAGTTATACTGGAGAATAAAGTTGAGTTATTTACGTGACTCTAAATAATTTCAACAGTATATTAGTAACTTTTGCTAAACTATTAATTATTATAAACCAACTAGTTATTCAGGGAGCTCAATTCTACAATATACCTCTGACCCCTTACCTTCGCTTGGATCTTTTATTGATCAATACCCCAGCTCTAGATATATATATATATATTATTATATATATATAATATATATAATTTTATAATAATATTAGTTATGCGATTAGACCGGGAAAGTTGCTATGATATTATAAGTATTTACTTCTAGTAAATAATGAATTATTATATTGACCTTACTATCGTTCTTAATTAGTTTATTAACTTCCGTATCCCTAACATATTTCTTAGATTAACATTCATGATAGTTGATTGTGGCATTATAATTTTATTTGTAGTAGTAACATAAATAAGATTATTTGGCACAGTACCTTGGAGTGGACTATGGATTTATATAAGATGGTTATCTGAAATTCAACGCCTTCATATAAAATATCAAAAATTATCAATTCATTATCTCATTTTTAACATAACAATCTTATTACCTTCAATCTTGGAGATTTCATACCAGTTCCAAACATGTATTACTATAATTACATCCTTTACAGTTATACTTATATTAATATCATTGTTTCACTCTATAGTATATTATATACGCTTATAGAACTTGAGTGACACGTATACTGTCGGTACTCTCTTACTCGAACTATTAGAAACCTAATATATATATCCTATAATCCATATTTATTAATAATACCTCTCCCCTTACGTGGCTATATGAGTGCGTTTTACTAACGATTAAGATCAATAGTAATATAAAATGAGTATTAAGTGTATCCTTAGAGTGAGACTGCTCACATCACAAATCCGGTATCTTATTTTAGCTAGATATTAGTGAGTATTTAATTTATATATATAATAGGTATACCTTCACCCTGATGTGTTTGGTAATAATATTAGTTATATATATTACTTATATATTCAATTTAATGGGGGATCCACACACGTGAATGAATACTATAAATATATTATATAGAAGTAGTAATATAGGTGATATATTTGGATGAGATGCTTTATTTTACGTGATATAGAGTAGTTCTGTTGTTTAGATAGAGTGAATTTAGTCTCTAATAGGTTATCACCGATAGAGTTAGTGATATATTTTTTACGATCAATACCTATGTGTAGTATGATCTTATATATAGATTACTTCATCAATATATTCATCCTAGTCTAATATATAATAACAGTAGCGTATATTTATAGGTTCTCAAATCTCATGGCCACGTTTGATATTAGAGGATATGTTATATGTATGTTGTATATGATATATAATATATATATAGTTCCTGATGATATTATATTGTAGTAGTTAAGTCGGTATTAATGACCACCATTGGTTGATTCAATAGAGCATAATAATAAAGATTTCCTGACACTTACTCGAATTGTACTTTGTGGCACTCTACCTGACTTTATATATATTCAAAAAAGCCACCACATACTTAGTGAAAATTAGTAAATTACTATTAGTTACAACGATCTCTCCTGTACTCCGATTCACTTCGAGCAGGATGTTATTTGTTTGTTAGTATATAGTAATGGAATATCGAGCTGATAGTACTAGAGAGTATTATTTTAATAATTTTATTCATCGACGTATCGAATTCTGACTAAGGTCATCTTCAGAATCGTAACTTATTACTTAGCATTATTCACACTATTAGTCTTTATTTTTCATAAATTAATTTAGTTTATATAATTATGACTCACAGTATTATGATCTGTGCGCGGAACACTTATACCCGGCTTACAACCTTACGAACGTAAATGATCCCAATTATATTAATTTTCAATTAAGAGGCAAAAACATTAAGTAAATTAGGGTTTAATAATTATTTACTTATAATATATTAATACTAGTGATCTTATGTTATTAATAGTATATTTAATATATATATTATTATTATATAGATGTTATTCTAGTGAATTATTTTCATGTAGTATTTAAATTAAGTATTAAGATTGTATTTATATGATAGTTATATATATTAAGTGAGTTATACTCCTAATAGGTAAGCTATATTTGGTAATTATATATATAGTATATATATATATATATAGGTATATTATATATATAGTATATATTATTATTTTATATAATATATTTTTATTATATGTTATATCATATTATATATATTGGTATAAACATATATATAT
>JABUQX010036454.1:7500-24511 GCA_015478945.1 Trachelipus rathkii | reverse complement strand
TGTCTGTTTGTCGGATTGACAGACCTTCGGTCTGTCAATCCTCCATATAAGACTAATCTTCATTCATCCCACAAGCCGTAACAAGGGCGTAGCGGCTAAGCTCTCGGGGACAGCACCCCCTTACTGGTGACCTACGGTCACCAAAACTCGCATGGGATCAGTTTATCACATACATAGCTTATATTCCAAGTTTAAAGCAAATATCTCTGCTCCTTCATATAAAAAAGGGTGGGCGTGCGGAACTTCCGGACTTACTACTATGGGGCTCCAGTGTTTCGCCTCCGACTCCGGCTCCGACTCCGGCTCCGACTCCGGCTCCTTTTATTTTATAGAAAAAAATTACTTTTTTAGTAGTCTCTGTCTCCAGCTCAACCCCTATAATATATTTTGCTCCGACTACAACCAAAACCTTGCGGCTTCGGATCCGCAGTTCCGCAACAAACGATATCAAATGCATGTTTGTGTATTTGTGTATAAATCAAATGACGACTATTCGATATTCATCAAATTTAATTTTAACTCTTCGTTTTCAAAGTTTATTATTATTATTATTATTATTATTATTATTATTATTATTATTATTATTATTATTATTATTATTATTATTATTATTATTATTATTATTATTATTATTATTATTATTATTATTATTATTATTATTATTATTATTATTATTATACGAGCTCATAATTGATTAGATTATAAAAAATTACAAAAAAAAGTGTGAAATGTTTTTAAATGTAAGAAGCAACTAAACTTTTTAGTCGCAAATCAAATTCAAAATCTTTGCGTTATAAAGTTTCTTTTTTACCTTTTTTCAGAGATTTTCATCTTTTTCATTTTATTCTTTCTTTTTTCGTATATTAAAAATCCGTCTCTAATTATCTCCGAAAGCTGATCTCTATATTATCATTAAGGAAAAATAAAAATCAATGAATTCCACATTTTATATATGGGAAAGTTTACCTTAGAAATTATAAATGAAAAAAGAAAACGAGAAACGTAATGAATATTTCGGGGAAAACTATTTTATTTCAATTATCTGTAAAAAAAAATATTTAATTTGATTTCTTGATTTTTAGAAGACTTTTTTGTTTGACTTTCGTGAACAGAGCAAACAGATTAAGTAAAAAGTTCATCAGCTTGAAATGTTGGTTTTAGGGATTTTGAGATTCTTGGAAAAGAAACCTTTTCCTCCGAAAATTTTATTTAAACGCGAGGGATATTTGAAAAAAAGCATAAACTCACATACATCTAAGTCAATAAGCATAGAATAATCTTTATAGTACTATATATATATAATATATATTGGGGGTGGGGGTGGGTGTATATATATATTAGTAATAAAAAACATAATAGACTCACATAATAATATGTCAATAAACATAGATATAATATTTATTATATATATATATATATATATATATAATACATATATAATATAATAATATAATGATATATATATAATCAACACAGTATAATATAAATACAATTATATCTAATAGATACAGAACGTACTACATATATGATATAATAAATCATTAATAATACTTAATAAAGTTGTTCTATATATTTAATATATAGTAACTAGTATATAATAATTATAGTATATATAATAAGATATATATATATATATATATATATATATATATAGTATATAAATGGATTATATGGAGATGAATATAAACGAAAATCGGTAGAATTAAAACGTCTATAAGCTATTAATAAATAACTATACGCAGAGATAAACACCTGTCACCTCCGGGGCCAGACGCCGAGGTGTACTCGATTCTAACGTCCAGCAGGACGAAGCCAAGCCCAGGGGAGGAGAATAGCTCCACATTCTCCCACCCGACACACATGCTTACTTTGTAAATTTTCTCAGCTTTACGAAGCCCTCTCCTCTTTTGTTAGCATTTCAGACAATATCTCAGAATCAGAAAATAATAAAATACCATAAAAAGAAAATGTAAAAAATATAAATTATTCAAAAATATACAAATGATAAATATCAACACATATAAATTACTATCATCGATCATGTACTATATATCACCTCTCATCACAGTATATTAATCACTCGATATTATATACATCAAAAAATTAAAAATATCCATTATTTGATAAATTATCAAATACTAATATTATATAATATATAAGAGAATAAAAAAAATATAGAATATATATAATAAATAATATAATCATATACGAATTATATATATACTATATAATATATATATATATATATATATAATTATAATAATATATAGCACAAAATATTTTTTCTAATAGTATTTTCAAATGATGATGTACTTAAAATACAATTTTTCCATACTTATCAAATATAATAGATACTACATCAGTTGACGAAAAATAACCAAGAAGTTTATTTAAATAAAGTCAACAAAAACCATTGTTTTTTAAAAAACCAACAAATAAAACCACGTTTTTTATTTGTTTTTTTTGGGGGAGGTTTTATTCATATTTGATTTGTTTTTTGTTTTTATTGGGTTTATTAATAGAATTTTAAAGGCAAAAATTGCACTGCTACTGGACAAAGCATTTTTTTATGCAACAAGTGCTAGCACATATTTTAAAAAGTTCCTTAAATAAAATTTCTTATAGATTCTGTAATTTCAAAAGTTTACCTTGATAAGCTGTAAACTAGATATTAAACGATATTATTCATCTTTTATGAGTACTTTAAACATAAATTCATAGAAGACAAAAAATAAGAGGATAGACTAACTATATAATGATACTTTAATAAGTAAAAATCTCTATCTGACAAGAAAGGTAAAAAAAATATATTTTAGCATTATTATTTAACCAAAAAAAAGAAAAATAGAAAAAAAAAAAAAAAAAAAAAAAAAAAAAAACGACAAGAAATATAAAAGTTTAAATTCAAATTAACACATATAACGATATACATAAGCTCGATTGTCTTATTACCTTAATATATTTTGAAATACTTAGGAATATATAAATAATAAATAGTATATTAATATATATATAATATATAATATAGCTAATATATAGTAATTATAGTAATAATATAATAATATATAATAGTATATATATACATATATAATGATATATATACTAATAACATAATATATACATACATAAAAAATATATATATAAACGTATATTAATAAAGATATTATTACTATTATAGTAGTAATATTATCTAATATATAAATAGCTAAATACTAGATATATATATAAAATAGTGAATACTTATAAATATAAATACATTAGTATATATAAATATATATAATATAAAAATATATAGATAAATAATATATAATCAAGCATACACAAACAGATAATAAGAGATTATAAACAATATATGATACTCACATCAATATGACTATTAATATAATACCCTGCTAATATACTATATATACATAGTTACTGACTATTATATATAAACATATAGTATAATATAAAATAATAAATATAAAGACTAAAAACGAGAAAGAACGGAGAGAGAGAAGGACAGATGAGCAAGGAACAGAGAGAGAGATAATAGCATCAATTAAAAGTCGAAAACTGAAAATTAATCATTAGAAATTCATTAATACAAAAATGAAGCTAATTTCCCTGCTTATAGCTTGCACACAAACCTCATTCTTTCTAATGTTGCTCGTTGACACAAAGATCCAAAGTTGACAAAAAACCACTATTCAACAAATTAGCAGTTGTGAAGTTGCTAAACAATATGCTTATTTTTTATGAATAATGACACGTTTCATTCATAAAATTAATTTCTTTTGAGAGATCTGTACCAAGAATTTTATAGAAACTGCTGACGACAGAGACTCATGGACTGAATACGCGTAACTCTCTATGAAAAATGGAGACAAGAAGATTTGACTACTTCAATATTTTCAAATGTTCCATAAATATTCACCTGTTTCCTTGAACGTATTAACTCATCCTTTTGGAGAGTTACTGTGGTCTGAATATCAATCTGCGCAAAAGGAAGATAAAAGAATAATATGCTGACATAAAGATGAGCTTCTTGTATACAATGATCAGCCTGATGAACTACCTCCTTTTCTGAATTTTGCTAAATGAAAATCGTAAACTTGATCTGATGGAAAAAGAACAAAAGAGAAAAAATGGTGGATTAATCTTCTAGCTCCATATATCAATATCTTTCCAAAAATATAAAAAAACCAATCAAATCACTTAGTTTACAATTGGTCATTGCCTTCACTTGGTTTAATGCTGACTGGCCGCACATCACTCCTGTCGAAGAGGAGAGTATTATAACAAAGTAGGGCATGCGAAATGAGGTAGAAAATAGAAATCCTCAACAAGAGCTCCAAAACAAGAATAACATGTTTTTAAACCATGTTTTAAATCTTACATAAAAATAAAATACTTATATAATAATATATATTATATATATATATAAAAAAATAATAAAAAATATAGTTATTTATAGTAAATAATAATTCATATATTAACTAATATTAATATATATAAGGTAATATAGATATATCTATATATAAATTATTATACTATATATAATATATAAATTATATAATTTTTATATAATAGATAAAGAAAGGAAGAAAGGAGTTATATATAAATTATATAGGTATAGTGTAGGATTGTGAGTGGGGTATAATATATCAACGTCTATTCTCACAATAATATAAAATCAAGCAGAAAATTTTTTATTGCACTTTTCTGAAGTTATTTAAGTTTGTGAATCAGAGTAATTTGAAGTAATCGACAGTATCAACATGCTACAAAAAGAAACTAAACTATTAATACAATACATTTTTTAAAGTTATTATTACTAGCATGGTTTTAATCTTGTATTGGTTTCAACCATTTGTCTTTTTAATATGTGGTTTTAAACACCATGGTTTAAAACTACTAATGTTTAACACCAAATGTTAGTAAACCACCCCACCCCGATAATATAGAATATATATATAGTATATATATAGCATAGATTTAATATATATATATATATATATATATATCATATTAGTATATAGGATATAAATATATATAATATAGTAATATATATAAGTATATATATTTAATATATTATATTTACGAATATATAATATATATATATATAATATAGTATAGTAGTAAATGATCATTATATATATAGTTATAGTATTATTTTGGGTGTATAGTAGATATATATATATACATATATGTGGAGGTTAGGGTAGGTGAGGAGAGGTTAGGTTAGGGGATATATTATAATAGGTAGTATAGTAATATATATAAATATAGTAATGGTTATATATATATATATATATATAATAATAAGAAATATAAGAGTATAGGATAAATAATTTGATAGAAATTAAACCCCCATAAATTTAGCTTATAGATATAGTAGTATATAGTATATGATATTATATAAATATGATGATGTTATGTGTGTGTGTGTCGGAGCTGCTGTGTGTGTGTGTGTGTGTCAGTGTGTGTGTGTGTAAAATTCGGCTTTATTCTTTTTTTTTGTCACAAAACTCGTTCTTTTTTGGATTCTTTCACTTTTTGTGTTTTTTTTATCTCCTTTTACCAAATAGTGTATTATTTTACTACTTTATATAGTTTTCTTTATTGCTTAGAGCTAATTTTATTACTAATGAGCAAGCTTTGAAATAGTTTTTTCTTATATTTGTACTGCATAAGTAACTGGTTTTATGGTGCAGGTATGCAGTTTGGTACTATTATTCTTTGGAAATTGGAAATATTGCCCAATAAAGGAGACGATATCCTAGCCAACCACTTGTTTCCACCAAGGGCGATAATTTTTATAAGTTGGGGAAATGTTTGGCTAAAATGTTGTCTCCTTTTTTGGGCAATTTTTTAAATTCCCATATTAAAAATACTTCAGACTTTTTAGCGAAAATGAGCTGAAAGATATTTCTTTAAATCATATTTTAGTTAGTTTTGATGTCACAATCATTTTTGTTAATGTCCCTAATTAATTCGAGAGCACGATGGAAAAAAAGCTGCTCTCCGAGGCAAAATTAATGAAGTGAAGGTACCAGTAGTAACATTTTATCTGAAAAATTATGTAGTTCAGTAATTTTCATGGGTATGACACCTCTCAACAGGCTCAAACAGATAAATAAGTAAAGTAATCGTGATCAGTCATACCAAGATGACAGCCATTGCAACATAAACAAACTGCCTTATCTCGGTTGCTATCTAACCGATTTTAAATTTTTTTAGCTTGTTGAAAAAACGCTGTTAAGAGCTAAAAATAACGTCCTAAGCAATATAGCCGAAAAAAAACAACTATTTTGATTGCTACTTGGATTTAAGGTAAAAATGTATATCGTTATTTTAATTTTTTTTTGTCAAAATGATTTTAATTACATTATAAGAAAATATGCTCCACATTTCATTGCTTATTACATTACTATTAGGACCAAACATGAACATGTTTACAAAACAAATTCAAGTACTTATGAAATTGAATGACATAAATATTTACAATAGGAAGACTCATTAAGAATTGCGTTCAATTCAGCTATCAATCAGATTCAAAATCTACACCGTCGCTGGTAACATCAGGTGGATTACAAAAGAATAATCACAAAGTTGAATCCGCTGGGGCATTGCAAACTAACAACATTTCGTGTGACAAGGCAGTATTGTTGCTAAACAACATTTGCAAGAGGATATGTGAACACTCGGTTCTCTCAGATAATGGAATATTTAAAATCAATTAAATCAAACAAAGCGTGGACTTACCAGCGGACACACTCGGTACTTCTTCACACATAACAGGAGAAAGCACTCTCTCTTCCACACACCAACAATTGACTACCTCGATACAGGGTATAGAAAGCCACCGAGATTATGAGATTCATAACATCATTAAATTGCAACCAGCAACAAAATGCTAGAAAGATAATATTGCTCATCTTAAAACGATAACAGCTATAAAGCGATGAGAACCCCTGAGGAGAGATAACATTGCCTAGACACACAAGGGGCGCTGAATTGGACCGTTAAAGAACACTAACCACGAGTCAATACTGCGACAGTGAGATTGTTGAAGTCGGACCGATGTTCTACTTGATAAACGACCGGGCAAAATAAATCGTTATACCAGGGCTGGATAAAGAAACAATACATCAGAGATACCTTATCACTAGTTAGCAAGCTCTAAAGATCAAGGACAATTAAGTTACTACATCTTCAACTCTCTTGAAATAAATGATTTTCAATATGATAACTTTCCTTTTCCAAACAAACTTTCGGTAGAGTCACAACCTGACAATGCGTAAAATCCGGGAATGCTGAAGCTTTTAGTGCTCCGAGTGATAAGAATATGTTTTGTACTGATGTTGCCCTGCCTGATGTTGGCACCAAGGATGTGTATTCCGAAAGTCTTGGATAGCGTCTCACTAGCAAATCTAAAATATGTGTGTCCTGTGCACCCACTAGTAGTGTATCTGCACCTCTGTCTTTGGCGTTAAGAGCATGTAGTAAGATTTTTGCCTCGTTTCTTCTTGCCTACTCTTTAAGCAATATAAAGAGCAAAGCGTCGTAGACACTTCCGTACACCACGAACAACACATTTCTTTGCTGCTTTTTTGTGTGCAAGGTACGTGGTTAATTTATCTTTGGTACGAGTGTATGACAATAGCTTTTTTATATTTATCTTTGAAATGTCATTGGTGTCACATATTTTGTGCTGTGTTGTTATACCTCCATGGAGCCTCTTACCATTTGATTGATTTGTCTAGGTACGTGTCGAAAACAATATGAAGTTCATCATACTGCCAGTATTTTCTTTGAAAATTTTGGGTGAACACATCAGCAAGATCTTCACAGGATTTTACTGCGATGGTTTTATCAAGAGCCTGCAATTCTCCCATTCTTTCCCCGATTGAATCCAGCTATTTGCTTG
Source organism: Trachelipus rathkii (assembly GCA_015478945.1). Taxonomy (NCBI): domain Eukaryota; kingdom Metazoa; phylum Arthropoda; class Malacostraca; order Isopoda; family Trachelipodidae; genus Trachelipus; species Trachelipus rathkii. Next base: position 16,599 of record JABUQX010036454.1, on the reverse strand, counting down.
ATGAGCTTAAACAGATAGTAAGGAGTTTTTTTTGCAGCGGGTTTCACAACAGACTTCAAGATATGAATTAGTTTACTGGTTGGCTGAGCATTGATACATTGTTCCATCTTGGGCAAACATGGATGTAAGTCCAACTGACATTTCACACTTCCCTAAGATTGTGCGTAGGTCTATTTCTCGTTGAGATCGTGCGACAATCAAAAGTCGTGCAAAAAGGGGAACAATCTGCATCCAACTCTGTTATGAATCCAGCAATCTTTACTTTTATTTGTTTGTTGGTGGTAGAACGTAGTTTTAGTTTATTCTATTTTATAGGTGCTCAGAGACTGACTCATCCATCAAGAAGTCTCTCTGACTTAAAGGCTTCATACAAATCTGCTCTTAATAATTCAATTCGACTAACATTTGATTTGATTGCTGAATACAGTCTTTGTTGTTATGTTCATGAACTTCGGACCCTCGAATTGAAAAGGATTTCCAATACGCTCCAGTTCACCATGTAGGATTGAAATGACTTTACCTTGGATTTTAGCAGGGGTTTCATTATTTAAATGGTGTTTTCTAGCTTCCAGTTTGAATGAACTACCAAACATACTCAATGTTTCTTGAGATAACATTTGGAGCTCAGGTGCAGTTAAGAAAAAGAGAGCGAGAACACTCGGTTGCTTTGTTATTCCAACCAGTTCTCCCACAACTTTCATTGCTCCATTTTTTATGTTCTAGGGCCTCATCACAAGCTAGAGCACAAAAACGATATGTTAGACAATTTAATTACTTACCCCAGTTGCCCTTTCGAACCTCATGACAAATATAATCTGGATATGATCTTTTTTCGAACTTCTCCAATATCAGCAATAGCGGACCAATGTCAGTTCCAGAAATAGTTTGTCCAAATCGTAATGCGAAAAATATTTTACGAAAACCTCTAGTGAAGGAAAGATGCAGAGATCCCAATTAGCCAGTTCGGATAGAATCTCAAGAGAACCCATAAACAAACAAAAATTCAAACCATTCTCAATGCGTATTTTTCGTAAAACATTCGGAATGTGTTAGTACCTTTCCATGTTGTACAGAATTTTTTCACCTTCTTTAAGAGATCACACTCTGCATCGCCAACGAGTAGGTTTTTGAGTAAGAACATTTCCGATGCGTCATTCATTGAATCTTGGTTCCGTAGTCTTGCACTTTCATATAAAGACTAATGTTCAACTTTCATGTTCTTCAAAGAAATTACTGAATGAGCAACTCTTGCAGACGACTAGGGTATGAATGATTTGACTGACTGGTTATCACCACTACCAGCACTGACCACAATCAGGGAGTTCCAGTTCCGTCATAAAATTCATTTGAACTTATGGTTGTGAAAAAGCTTTGTGAACTCACTCTGGTCGCACAAATCAAACGTGTATGAAGCATCAACTCGGTTATATAATTAGTTGCTGGACTGCCTTAATAAAAGTGGACCTACGTCTAGAGTCAAGACACATTTGGAATTATTATTGCCACAGATGTGTTTATTAACAAGTTCCAGTTGAGCGCGAGGGGAAGGTTAATTGAGGCGCTGAATGATCAGTTGGTTTAGCACGATATTAATCGGTTAGGATTATATATTACTCTTGCATTTCCTTTCGGACATCAGCATCCGTTGGAATTAAAGTTGTCTCACCATGCTGGTATGTATGTGGTTCTATTTGTTTACCAAATATATTGGATAGGTCAATCCCTTGCAGCAAATTCGCTGTGGACTCTCTAAAAACCAAAATTTCTTTGATTCACTCTGTATTGAATACTATTGTATTCTGATGATCACTGTACCACATTTGAGCTCAATAACTGTCGCCCATGTCTAGAGAACATATGAAAAAGCTCTTTGGTCGAACATAAGACTTCTTCGTAAAAAAGTTGGGGTTACGGCCTTAATGTTCTATTAGACCTTCTGTTATTTCATTAAAGTGTTCATACACTGAGGAAGATTCGGTTAATGAGCAACTGTCGCTGTGACCTGAAACTACTTCGTCATTTCTGACTGGTCTCAAATAGCACTCTTGTAGCAGACCACGAGAACTACTCCAGTGTAAGTTTCTGATCAATAGATATCTTCGAGTATCTATTTATTTGCTGTAACAATACATAAACCTCGCCACTGACAAAGTCGTTGGAATATTTTGTACAACATTTTCATTCATTTGATGTGCAAACCTCTTTGCTACTGATGTCTCTAGCTGCAGAACTCTGCTATATTCAACTGGGCAACTATACTATGCAAAAGCGGATCAGAAAATTTTTCTGGCAAGTATTGAATAGCTGTTTATTTAAAACCCAACACCATTTTGTACGTGGGTAATCACGAGTATGCTTGGTCATCGTCGTAATCTCCCCCCCGGTAGTTTTAATTTTTTTTTTGGTTTTTTTGCTGTTCGCTTAGCATTACATACATAAGAACCTTTGTGAAAGTTTAATTGATGCCTCTGAGCTACTTTTCTTGTTAAGCTCTGGGAGTTTTAGAACAATTGCTTCCAGCAATACCATTAAAGAAAAAATCAAATTCCAAAAGAGGACTACAATTACTGGCTTAGTAGTATAGACTGATGATCCTTCGAAAATGCCACTGCAGTTGATCTTAGACTTATGTGTGCCATTCCTTATAATACGTGTCGCTTCAAAGAGGGTATTGATTTCCCAAAAGCTAGTGGTTTCTTTAGCTTTAGTTAGAACAACCATATTGTAGTTAGTTTAAAGATATCGTTGTTGTGGTTGGTTTTTAACGGATGGGCTTGCGTTATAAATGTACGTCCATGTCCTTTAAAGTCTTCTTCAATGGAAGCTTTAATTGCTTCCTTACAATAGACTGTTCATATCCATCCAAGCTTGCTGCACATTATTCTTTGTACAGTTCTGCTTCTGCAACTGGAAAACCACCTATTGTCGTCCTTTTAAAAGTTTCTGAAAAGCAGAATATGAAATCGACCTACATGCATTTCCATTAATTAGCTTCAATGACTAGAATTTGACATATGTTATTGACTAAAACGTTTACCACATTCTTTGTATAGCATTCTTTTGATAGAAATTGTCATACGCGAGTGAATCCCTTGGAAAGCGATACACCCCTTTGAATAATATGACTCCAATTGATCATTATTGTTATGTTACAGCCCTTGTATATAATTTTGCGGCAGCATTACTGGTGATAACTCGGTGAACAATTGATGTCCTCTTGGCAAAGCTGCTTCTACAGAAAAAACATTTTTATTTTTATATTTCGTTTCAACGCACGATTTGTGAATGGTGTTCATTCTACTTGTGAGTGCATCGTTTATAACAAGATAAATGCCAACGACCATTTTTTCTGTCAGTCGGTTATCTATATCCAAAAAGAGTAACTCGTATTGAACATTCAATTCCTTTGTCTCCGAACCTACTTCGTTCTTGCACAAGGGTTTCTAGATGTGTCTTGAGGATTTGATTCAACGACAAGTAATTCATTTCCATTTTGACACAACACACAGGACTGTAGTCCAATACTATCGAATTTTTCCTTTCCTCTTTGATGGTGCTTGATCTGATAACTCGTTAGTAACGTTCCATATATTGGCTTGCTTTATTTCCACAAGATTTCATCCTGTAACAAAAGAAATTTGAAATTAATAAAACTCTACATACCTCACAAAGAGTTAATTATCGAATAGTAACCAATAGTAATACTTAATAGCATCATTAATACGATTCCTATATTTACATACAAACAACACAACTACTCAGCGTGGACACAGAGCAAAAAAACGTCAAAATGGCTAAAATAATCACTTTTTTTAGCTTAAAACGCAGTAACCCAAAATTTTGACATTTTTGCCAATACTACTAAGAACATTTCTTCTTTTAACTGGTGTACTTTAAAAAGATACCTTTGATAACAAGGTAAAAAATTTGAAAATAGGTTACATAGCGCCGAGATAAGGGCAGTTCGTTTATAGTAATATGGCGGCCATCTTGGATAACGTCACCACAGTTATAAGCGACACCTGTGAGAGTGTCACCATGGAAATTATAAAGCTACATGTTTTTACCGATTAAATGGCGCCTCTGGTACCTTCCCTTCATTAACTTTTCCACGGGAAACACTAGTAGAACATATTCTTGAATTTTTATAATATTTTTTTTTTGAGAAATGAGCTACTTCTCGTCCCTTTGCATGTTTATTTCTTTGCTTTTATCATTATATGGCTCATTTGAAATTGTTTTAATTTAATAAAATTTTTGCTTTAAAACAAGCGTGTTTTGGGGCCAGTTATGGAGGATATTATCCTTTTCATTTCTTTGTTTGCATGTTCTTGCCCCTTTATTCTCGATGTATTAATTATATCGGTATGATAAACGATCTATCTGGTAATTTATCCTTCCAATTTTCTTATTGGTGAATTTTTTCTACAACTCAATGACTTAGGATCAACTATAAAGCTTGCAGTGGAAAGACAAAAAGACCGCTCCATTTCTTTTTGGACATTGGAATTATTCCGCGAGGAAAGGATGTATCTTAAAAAATATAACCTAAATCCACAAAACTCCTAATGTTTTACTTCTTTCATAATTATCAAAATTTTTGCAAACATATGCATTTCAATATGTTAATAGACTTTAAGATTTTTATGATCCACCGGTTTTAGATAGTGAGGAATTTCCTTTTATTTTTTTTTTTTGATTAGGTAATCTACGACTATTAATAAACATCATTGAACAGGGTCAAGGGTTCTTTCTGCCATCCTAGGATACGCATGGGATTGTCCCTTGAAGATACTGTAATAATTCCTTTTTCTAGAGTATTCTTTCAGTCAAAAATTCTTACTTGATAAAGCCTACTTCTACGATTCAACATAGCATCACATCATTCCGATACATACATAGTCTAATAAGACGAATAATAATTTTCCTTTTTTACAACGGAGGTGGTGTATATCAAGCCCATATGAGGATTGCTCAATTTCGTATGTGGGTAAGCTTAAAAGGCCTAGCAATTCAGACTCAATCAACATCAGGATGAACGACATTAGCAGGTAAGCGACTATAGTAATTCTATTTTTAAACATACATGAGACTTTAAATCATTATATTAATTAACTGATCCAACTCTAAACTACTTTTCATCTCTCAAAATAAAAACCTTAATTCTATTGATTGAATCGTATTATATTGCTTCAATTGAGAATTTTAATACTTACGAGTGTTTATTTACCTATTCAATGTTGCAATATATTTCATTAAAAATTATCTCAAACCGTTTTTCATAATCGTACGTTCACTACCTTTCTGCCCGAATTGATTTCAAGAAAATTGTCTTACGTTTATGTTCCATTGTTCTACTTTTGCCTGCACACTTTTTAGTTTTTATTAAATATTCAGGATATTGAAGTTAAAAAGAAAACTTTCCTGTTAAAAAACTTTTAAATTTAATTAGTGGTTAATATAATATATATATATAGTATATACTATATATAATAATAATATACTATACTATATATATATATTATATATAACTACTATATATATAATATTATATATATATATATATATATAATATATATATATAAATATCTATATAATATAAATCATATATAAATATATATATATATAATATATTATATATATTATATATATATATATATAGATTATATTATATATACATATATATCATATATATATATATTATAATAAAAAAATATATATATAATTAACTATATAATTATTATAACACTACTTATATTATATAAATATATATATATATTATATATATCATTATATATATTAATATATATATAATATATATACTACATGTAATATACATATGTAATTACTATATACTATTATCATATACATATATATACTGATATAGCAATTAGTATATATTAATAATTTATAATAATTTATTATAATTTATATACCTTATATATATATTATACTTAATATATATCTACGTTATATATATATATAACAATAATATATATAATATAATATTATAATATATTATAGTATATATATAACATAATACTACTATAATACTACTAATATACCGTATATAAATATAATATACTAAATTATAACTGAGTTTTTATAATAACAATTACATATATATATACTAAATATATATGAAATATATAAGTATATTATAATATAATATATATAATAACATACATATATATAATTACTTAATATATAATAATACTATAAATACTGTATGTAAATATTTTATACCCTAATATATTATATATATATATATAATATTAATATATATATATATTACCTTATACTTATATACATATATATATAAGATATATATATATATATATATATACGACGTTTCTCTTACGTATACACAGTAACAAATTAACTCTTTTCTTTAAACGAATTCCAACTCTGACTTAATTTGCAAGTTCCACTTCTGACTCGTAAATTTAAGAACAATTATTAAATAACTTTAAACCCTCATTATACAAATTATTATATGACCTTGATGTTTTTCAGTTATCATATGAGACAAGTTCTCCATAAATAACATTAATCTTAGTTCTGTAATCTTAAGTAAACTTATAATTATAATCTTCGGATTTATAAGGTCAGTTACCGTTTTTTAGTCATAAGTGCTTTTTGCTTGCTTCTTACTTAATTACATGAGCATATGAAATAAGGCATGCTTAATTCATAAATCCAATCCCCTAAATATTCATATTACAGTTCGTCTTCGGATACTTCTTCATTGTCTGTCTGTAAAAGAAACAACTTCATAAACATCAAATCCCCACTAGGGTGTAAGTAAAAGTTCAAGTAAAGCAATGCAAAAATAATCTGAGTTAAAATCAATCAGTTTTCTGTAATATCTGAAATTTCGGACAGTGTCAATGCTAAAATCCTTGGGCATCATTCCACCTGGCACATTTCATCTTTTGGGTTCAGTAGAAACTCATTTCATATCACTTATAATGGATCATTCATATACGGTCAACATGCTTGACACAGCAAACAACGTTGAATATATGTAATACTGATGAAGCTTCACATATATGAACATTGCGTTGCTCTTGTGTTTGTTGAATTCCCCCAAACTATCTCTGTCCCCTAACTTACGAAAGGTTAAATCTTTGCGTTAGACTATTGAATGATATTCTATCCTTTAATTTGTGTCAATACATAATGCTTTACAATCTCACTGTGAACGCGTAGTCATCTTTTAAATCTTGGATCAATCTTAAACCTTGTTGTTGTTTGTTTTCTTTGCTTTTTCAATAAAGTATTCTACTTTATTTGTACGAAAGTACATACTTCTTTCCATTCATATTATTCCTGGAGACTAATTATGTCAACTTTTTAGCCATTCCTCTTAGTTTTAAGTCTATCACTGAATGGTCTTTATTTAGTCATTCCTGTGTGGACCTTATATCTTATTTATTTCAATTATTCCCTTTATCGTCTTAATTTAGACATTCATGAATTATCTCCTCATCGTTATTGCTTAATAACTTGTACATAAATGTAAATCCTGTTAGACTCTACATTGTACATAATAAGTGAATAAAACAATTCTTTTTCTTGAGTTTCATTCGCCTTGTGTTACAACGTAATTGTGTGCTATTTTTCCTCTATTATTCAACCCTCCTTATAAACTTACTGTCTTGGTGTGTTACTACATTCTTACGTTCCCCACATCTTTGAAGCGCGACCCCTACACAAGAGGAAAGTTCCAGAGACTTGTAACTCTGGGCCGAGGTATCAAAAACTTATATTTCAGACGAAGATATCCGGCCACCTCCCTGAAACTTCCTGGTACTGGATTTCCTTTATAAATCTTTAAGGTACAATATTTTGTTTGGTTTGTTATTTTTTATATCAACTAAGCTATACATTGACTAGTCGATCTCTAATAATATTAACGACTTCAGAAAACCAAATTCAATCGCGTGAGTACCCTTGCGTGCCACTCACCTTAAACATATAATTAATAAATTTTAATATATATTATATATAATATATAGCTATATATATAAAAAATATAGTATAATATATATAGTATATATATATATACTTATATATTAATAATTATAATATATTATATATATATATATTAAATATATATAGCTATATATATATATACTATATAACATATATATAAATATATATCATATATATATATAATATATTACTATATATATATATATCATATATAATATATAAATATATTATATAATATATAATATATTTAAGATATAATATATATAATATATAATATATATATACTACTATATTATATATATATATATTATATATATATATATATATATATATATATATATATAAATGTATATCATTATATAATATTTATTATATAATATATTATATTACTATATATATCTATATATATATATATATTATATATATATGTATATATACTAAATATATAAATATAATAATATATATATATATACTATATATATATATTATATAATATATATATATACTATAATCAGACTACTATATTTATATATTATAGATTATTATATATATATAGTTATATATATATTATTATATATATTATATATTAATATATATACTATATAATATATATATATTATATAATATATATATATATATATATATATATATATATATATATTATTATTAGAGAGTTGTGAGTAAGAAAGGGGTAAATGAGAGACTAAATGAAAGTATGTTGAGATGGTTTGGTCTGTGGACACGGAAAATGAAAGCGTTGGTTAATCGTATTAATAGTGGAGAGTGGGTTGGGAACCGATACCGAGCCTGGAGAGACCGAAGACGACAAGTGATTGAGCTCGCGCTGAACGAGATGTCCGAAGCACACACAATGTGAGTTGGTAGAGCGAATAAAGTTGCTGATAGGAGGAAGAATGCGGGTTTTGCCTCATCGCAGGGTTGCAATTTGACGCCAGTGAGGTGAACCTTACTATGACATTTTAATATAGTGAGGTTCCGTCCAGTCCTACACTCTAGGGGGATTTTCTGTCTGTGACGAGCTCTCACTAATTAAAGGTACAGAGGGGGCGGTAAGGGGGCTTTCTTTTCCACGTTTGTCAT
>JABUQX010036454.1:0-2500 GCA_015478945.1 Trachelipus rathkii | reverse complement strand
AGGGATAAAAGAACTATGTGGGGGGGGACAATTACTATCAGTAGATTTAAAGATATATGGTATTTAAATAACAGCCATGGACTACTAACGGAAGTCACGAGAATTTTACAAAGAGAAGGATAATAACTCTGCGAAAGTGGAAAGTTTAAAATTAAAGGTTTAGAAAAGTCTTTATCGAGAGCCTTTTGAAATATCTAGTGCCACTGAAAAAGATTTACCGAAATGAGGAGGCGTGGGGGCAAAGGAAGGGGAGAGAAAGCAAGAGAAGCGAAGAGGTCCTTACAGAAGACATGTACTTGCAAATCAGATATAAGATTAGAAGGTTTTGAGATGTTTCTAAATCTTCTTGCTAAAAATAGAATTAGAAAACTGTTAGGAAGAAACAAGTATATAGAAGCGATAGGGACGATAGTTGAATTGTTGATGGTCCGCTCTTTAGCACTTGCCTGGTTTGAATGCACTCCTCCCAGCATGAATAGGTTGAAGTGATAAGCGAGTTAGGAACAGTTACCAAGCAGAGTGCAAGCTTCAAAGCACAAGTTTAGACCACTGGAGGGATAACCTCAGCACTCTCACCTTCTAGTTAAGCTCAAAGAGTACCAAATAACATTTATGAGCTCAAAAGCAGGGAGAGACGCACTAAGCTCCTGGAACCACTAGAGTGGAATTATGAGGGAAAAGTTTGAGCAAACAGTTCAGTTTAGCAGAAGTTAAGACAGCAGTATTTCCGACATAGATACAAGAGGAGGGAGAGAGAAAGAAGCAATGTTGGAATATTTTTAAAATTGTACAAAATGTAAGACCAGTGTGAGGTAGAAACCAGAAAGATTTGGCATTTTCTATCGAAGAAATGTTTTCGGGCTTGGGAGCTGAGTATTTGTTATTTTGGCAGGACAATGTATAAAAAACACAATATCTGGAATGAAGCAGAGTATAATTCTATAAGCAAGATTTATTAGTTTTAGTTCAAAAGATAGAGAATGGAAATGTATTACCCATAATATAATATAAATATATATATAATATATAATATATATATATAATATATTATAATATATATATATATATATATTATATATATATATATATATAATATATATATATATATATATATATATATATATATATATATATATTACTTATATATACATATAGAAACTTTACATCAATAATTCAAAATATTATTTCAGAAAAGTGAAAAAATGTCTTTTTTAAATTTTCTTTTATTATTAGAGCTAATAAAATATTGGCTCAAAAAAACTTATTAAAAAAAACATTAATATAAATGATGAAATACTATTTACTAAAGAAATAAAAAATGTGAAATTAAAGAAGTAAAAAAAAACGAAAAGAAACCTAAACCCAAAAAAAAACACGGTTAATTTTATTAAATTTAAAAAAAAATTGTTTTTATTATATTTTTTTTTTAAATCTAGATTTTTTTTCAAAACATATACATATAATATATATATAGTATATATATAATATATATATATATATTATAATTATATATATTATATATATAATGATATAAATAATAACAAATATCAAAAATGGTAAATATATTTACTAAATTATCATTTATTATAAATAATTATATGAAAAAATATAATAGAATATATATATATATAATATATATAACTATATAATATAATAGTATAATAACTATATAATATATATATATAGTATATATATATATATATAAATGATATATATATATATATAATATACATATATATATATATATATATATATATACTATATATAATATATATAATCTATATATAAAAAAAATTATTAAAGATTATATTTATATATATGTATACTATATATAGCTATATAGATATATTATATATATATATATAAAGATTTTCACATACGCGCCTAAATAGAACATGGTTCATTAACTTTTTCTTATTTTCAGCATTTTTGTACCAATAAAAAGAAACTGTAGTTTTCCTGAACCCCTTAAAATGTCAATTTCATATGTTTTTCTGTTCTTTGATATCTTGTATTTCATTTCAAGAAAAAAACTTGTTTTATACAAAAAGCGAAGTTCATGTCCTACATTTTCGTTGGAATAACACGCGCTTTTTATTTATTTACGGTATGTTTTGATGTCTATTTTCCAGCCATTGTTCCCTTGCACGATCCGACTTTACATGGTATAATTCTAGAGGAATTCTTTAGTTGGGGAAAGACACATTGTTATTCTGATTAATTTTTTTTGTATGTCAACAGTTTTCCTCTGGACATTACACAAATTTTAAACAAAATGTTATATTATTTTGAAAATCTATAATATTTTATTTTTATTTTGTAGTTTCATTCTGGCCCACATAATCTGGAAAGATCGGAATCTAATCGTTTGTGAGTGGTGTCTTTGAATTATATTTTACGCCAGAAAAATGAAATTAGTTTTAATGAGTACAAGGAGGTTAGTAGTTAAATTTTTTCCGTTTTTTTTTTTTTTTTTGAAAAAGGAAAAAATTGCGATAAT
>JABUQX010036453.1:0-7500 GCA_015478945.1 Trachelipus rathkii | reverse complement strand
ACACGATCGCTTGTGTGTGTGTGTTTGTGTGTGTGTGTGTGTGTGTGGATTGAGTAAACGTGAAAATTTTAAACTATTAGAGATTGTGTGCATTTGTTTGTGCGAGCGGCTGATCGAATGACTGGTCGAAGTAGATGTGGGGGTGTGCGGAGGCGGGGGTTTTTTTTCCTAATTGACTTTGCTTAACGTTCGGCGGCCATGCGTGCTTAATTCACGAAATCTGGTGGAATATCACCTCTCTAACTCCTCCACCTAACATTTTATTAATTTGGTTCCTGAGACCCAGCTGGCCCAGGGATTCTTTTTCAATAAACTTAATATCTAACTATAACTTTTTTCATAATTTCCGTCTAAATGGTGGTGTCTGTGCTATATAAACATAAACAACGCCTTTTGTACACGTCCCTCGAGAATCTTGAATCTTCTAATTAATTTCGATGTTCTGTGGCTAAAAAAATCTTTCTCCCTACTACTATCATTATCTTGTGTTTCTGCTACTGCTCCCTAATGGAACAGATTTTCACGTTTTTTTTTTACTATCTTACTACTTCTCATGAGACTGTTACTTCTTCCCATCCAAATAGCTGAGATCCTCTATTTAGGGGATTTCAACGTACACAACACTCGAGTGGTTTGGGCCTCCTCTCACACTGAGAATGCAGGCGGGAGGAGGCAAAACATTTCAGGTATTCCTCAACGATCTGGAACAGTTTAATTAAGGACCGTACCACATATTCCAGATCGTCCTAACCAATTCTTGAATACGCTTGAACTTAATGTTTCAACTACTACTTACTCTTTTCTCATGATATAAATACACCATTTCCCCCCCTATCGGTAACTTTGACCACAATCTTGTAGCTCTTAAGTATAACACTTTATCTTCCTCTCCAGCAGCTCCACCTGCCCTAAACGTATTTCTGGCATTTAATTTTCCTTGGCTAATTGGGGGGGAATTGCGTTGATTTTTGGCTAACTACTTCTTGGAATGATCCTGCTTTCGATCCGGGGATGCTCGGTCACCGCCTGAAAAGGTGGGGCGTAATCAAACCGATTGGGATGAGCAGGTTTCATTCCACTTCAAACTAAATCTTTTTCTCCCCAAAATCCATGGTTCGATGAAGCTTGTTCTCGCGCCCTTAAAGGAGAGAGAACATATGCCGTATGGCATGGAAAAACTCTCAATTCTCTATTACTCTTACTATTTTTCCATTCCTGGCTTCGGAATCGTTGCAGATACTAATTCGAACAAATGCCGCACTTTCACTAAAAGAAGTGCGACAAACCTGCTTGTTCTCCCTACAGATAAAAAATTTCTGTCCCCTTTGCCAAAACATCCTCTAACAAACTTTTTTTGTAAATCTGCTTTCCTCCCCTTATTCGCTCTGACGGTTTTGTTGCTAACTCTCCTTCTTCTGAAAGGCCAAATCTCCTTTTCGGCCTCCTTTTTTTTCATCTAATTCTACCCTGGACGATTCTGAGGCAATCCCTCCTCCCTACTCCTTTCTCCTCTCAGGTTTCCCATGTCTTTACCTGTGATCACACATGATCGTGTGCCATGGGATCCTGAGATCTATGAACGTCAGGAAGGCTAGTGGCCGGAAGGAATTCCTCCCGGTGTTTTTTTGAGGGAGTGTGCTTCTGAGCTGGCGCCTGTTCTCGTTCAACTCTACTCTCTAATGTTCTTAATTACTAATACTTTTCCTCAGTCTGCTGGAAAAGCGCCGCACATGTCCAACCGATCCGAAACAAGGTGCCGCTCTGAATCGCTTCTAACATACAGGCCCTAATAGGCTCGCTCACTTGTATTCTATCTAAAAATCTTTGAAGCTCTTCTTAACTCTCATTTCCTGGATCATCTGGAGTTCATTCCCTTCTTCTCAGATCATCAAGTAAATGGCTTTCGTTTCGGCTCGAGGTCCAACTGGTGACATAACCTTTCCTATCTAACTGAATTTATGGTCTTCTGCCCTTAGGGACCATGGGGAGTCTTTGCGTGGTGGCGCTTGACATATCCAAAGCTTTTTGACCGGGGGTATGGAACGCGTCACTGCTCTCTAAGCTCCCTTCCTTTTGGTTTTCCTCTTCTCTTTGCTTTCCTCTTGTCTAGTTTTCTCATCCGATCGCTCTTAATCAGCACTCGTTTGATGGAGCGGACCTCTTCTCTTTCCTGTTAATTGTTGGTGGTTTCGCCAAGGTTTCCGTTCTATCTCCCAACTTTTATTCCCTACTTTTCATCACGTCTCCTCAGCTGTACCTTCAAACTCCTGTTCACGTCTTAATGACGAATGACTCACCCTCCATCTCTACTCACTTTTCAAATCTGCTCCCGTCTTTTTGCTTCTAGAGTTTGCTCTTCGTCTTCAGCCTTTCCGATTCTATCCTTGTCGATCTGGATGGGAATTTCCCGGTGGGGTCACCGCAAAACCTTGTGAAATTCAACTCTTTAAAACTCAACTTCTTCAGATTTCCCTCTCAAAAACACCTCCCAACTTTCCTATTTCCTTTCGACGGCTCTAACTTCTCACCTGTGAATAACATAAACATTCTTGGTCTTAACATAAACAACAAATTATCTTGGAAACCTCATATTTCTATGGTTGCTAAGGTGGCCTCAAAGAAGCTGGGAGTTCTGTTCAGGTTGCGGGAATTTTTTTTCCTCTGCACAGCTACTCCAGTTATTTAAGGGCCTTATTCGCCCTTGTATGGAGTACTGTTCTCACATTTGGGGGGGCTCCGGCTCCACCCTTCTATTGGATAGGGTTGAGTCTAAAGCTAAGAGACTAATAAACTGTCCCCCTACTTTCAAACTCTCTGAAACCCTCCTATTTCTTGTCGACCGTGACGTTTGGCGCCTATCTCTTTTCTATAGTACTAACAGCGGTAGATGCTCAGGGGAGTTGGCCGCTCGTATTCCACCTCCATTGCGTCCCGCCCCGTAGCCAATACAAGGGTGCAGCTCTCGCATGAATTTTGCGTGAGTATTGAGAACCCCAGACTTGTTCGTTGTGGTGCTTCTTTCTTTCCAGCTACTTCTGTTCTGTGGAACTCCTTGCCTTCTTCTGTTTTTCCAACTATATTTAATCTTCCTCTCTTTAAAGCCCACGTCTGCGCTCAGCCTGAGAAATTTGCCTTAGGCTGGGTAATTCCCAAGGTTTTCCTTGTTTTGTTTTAATTTTCTGACCGCCTTCCTTGAAAAGGGCTCTGCCCGTGATTGGTTTTGAACTTTGTGGTAAAAGAAAAAAAAAAAAAAAAAAAAAAAAAAAAAAAAAAAAAAAAAAAAAAAACATAAAAAAACATAACATAACATAACATAAAATAACATAACATAACATAATACGATTAATTTAAAAAAAATATTATTAATGTACCATAAAATAACATTGCAACATTTCTTATGAAAATGAAATTACATATTTTGAGACAAAAACATTAAAATGTAAATATAAAAAACTAGGCCTAATTAAAAATTAATTAAATAATATAAAATTGAGTAAGAAAAGTGACGAATATTATGGAATATTATTACATTTATTAATACATTCCAGCAACTAACAAGCGAAACCCAGGTAAAATAGAGGAAATACATTGTTGAGGCATTAGGTGAGAGATTTGAGATTGGGTAGTATAGGTTAGAATAAGTTGAGTAAGTAAAAAAGTTAAAAGGAAAGAAGTAATAATATGATGGAGCGAAGTTGAAGGAGTAGAAATAAAAGGAGAGATTGAAGAAGGAGTTGTTGGATAGAAGTAGAGAGAATAAAGAAACATGACAAAAAAAGGAAAATTATCTAGCAACAGAGTTAGAGAGAAAAAATGAAAATATTTACAAGGAAAATAAAAGAAATAATGTGAGCGCTTGGAAACAAAACGAAATATATAGAGAAAGAGATGTTAATAATTATGTTAGTTAAGGAGTAGCCGTAAGAAGAAGAGGGAGAGAGAGAGAGAGAGAGAGAGAGAGAGAGGAAGAGAGAGGAGAGAGAGAGAGAGAGAAGAGAGAGAGAGGAGAGAGAGAGAGAGAGAACTTGAAGTAGAGAAAAGGGGATCAACGATAGAAGAATTAAAGAAGGCTCATATGAAGAGAAGAGGAGAGAAAGTAGTTAGAAATATAAAAGTAAGAGAGAGAGAGAGAGAGAGAGAGAGAGGGAAAGAGAGAGAGAAGAGAGAGAGAGAGAGAGAGAGAGAGAGAGAGAGAGAGAGAAAGAGGAAGAGGAAGAGAAAGAGTAAGAGTAAGAGTAAGAGTAAGAGTAAGAGTAAGAGTAAGAGTAAGAGTAAGAGTAAGAGTAAGAGTAAGAGTAAGAGTAAGAGTAAGAGTAAGAGTAAGAATAAGAGTAAGAGTAAGAGTAAGAGTAAGAGTAAGAGTAAGAGTAAGAGTAAGAGTAAGAGTAAGAGTAAGAGTAAGAGTAAGAGTAAGAGTAAGAGTAAGAGTAAGAGTAAGAGGAAGAGGAAGAGAAAAGAGGAAGAGGAAAGAGGAAAGAGGGAAAGAGGAAGAAGAAAGAGAAGAGGGAAGAGGAAGAGGAAGAGGAAGAGGAAGAGGAAGAGGAAGAGGAAAAGTAAGATCGGAGGGATTGACGAAAAAAGAATGACACGGGAAATTTTGAAATTCAAAAAATTTTAAAACTATAATAGTTAAAAAAAGACTATAAACTAAAAGTAGGTACAATAATAATTTATGGACATTTAAATTTAGCAATCAAATTAAGTATAAATACTTTCATAAATTAAAATTCAAAAAGTTTATGATCACAAAAGGTAAAATATTTATTCTCTAAATACCAAATAAAAATCATTTACATTATATATATAGTCATCAGAGTAAATCCAATTTCCTCACTGTAACATTATTTTAAGCCTGGTCGCAAATCTTTACTTTATATTATATTAGAATCTATATATGGAACACGGCGAATAATAATTCTAATATTAAACCTATATATTGATCTAACAGCAAAGTAAAACTAAATCCATTTTGTTTATAAGTAAAAAAAATTCAAAGTATCACTTAATGGAAATATATAATTCATGACAAAACATTACCAATTTGTAGAAAAAATAATATTTCTAAACAAAAAGGTCAAAAAAAGGGAAATAAATTTAGTTTCTTATAAAAAAAAGTAGTAGTTTTGAAGAAAGTCTACAAAATGTAATTAATGAGAGCAAACATGATTTTATAACAATTATAGTTTTGAGTTAAATATAAAACAAATTAAATAACATAACATAACATAACATAACATAACATAACATAACATAACATAACATAACATAACATAACATAACATAACATAACATAACATAACATAACATAACATAACATAACATAACAGCAAAAATGACAAAATTATATGATAAGATATTCATACATAAGTTAAGGTATGATTACTTTTCTATAAAGAAATTAAAAAACTATAAACATTGAGGAATATTACTACATTTAAAATTAAATTGGTGTTATGAGTAAGCAAATAGATATAAAGAAACAATACATTGTTGCTCATTGGAGAGATTGAGGTAGGAAGGCAAAATGAGAAGAGATAAGTTGAAATGTAGAGAAATAAAGAAAGAAGGAAGAAAGGAGGTTAAATTGAAGCAATAAGAAGTCTTAAGGAAGACTTGTGAATGTCATGAAAGAATAAAAGAGAGTCAAAAGGAACACGATTAATATATAAAGAAAGAGCTAAATAGGGAGAGACAAGGAGAAATTTTTTTCTACTGCGAAATAGATATTAATGAAGTAGATAGTGTAAGAGTAATGAAAGAGTCTAAGAAGGTAGGAGAAGAGGAGACGGAATAGTTGCTTATGGTAGAAGAAAGAGATATGAAGCAAAAATGAGGAGCAGAAGAAACAAGAGAAAGTTAGAAAAAAACAGAAGGCGAATGATGCTGTGGAAGAGAGGGGGGAAATAGATAAGGAAAAAGAATAGAAAGATAGGAAAAAATAAAGTGAGAGAGGAAGAGTAAGAAAAAGGAACAAAATGAGAGAAAGAAAACAAAATAGAAACAAATGGAGGGAGAGCGAATGGTGTAAGAAAGGAATATACAGGGTGGTATAGAAAAGATTGAGAGAAAATGAGAGGGAATAAGAAAGATAAAAACATAAGATCTAGGAAAGGAATCACATGATGTAAGAACAATGCAAAGAGAAAGTAAGTCCAACAGAAAGAGAGAGAAAGCAAATAATATACTGTAAGGAAAAAGAAAGATAGAAAGAACAAACAAGATAAAAAAATGAATGAATGAAGATGTAAAGAGAAAAATATAAAAATAGGGGAAAGAATGAAAGGGAGTGAGATGGAGACGGAAATAGAAATAGAGTCAGTAGAGAAAGAGAGAGAAAAGAAAAATATGAATAAATATGAAAAGATTCAAGAAGATAAATTAAATACACTTGCAACAAATTAGACGAAAAAAATATCTTTCCAAATAATTGAAAGAAAATAATCAAACTACTTAGAATGACACTTAATAGAAAGAAAGTTATTCAAAACTAATTCTAAGTTAAGGGGAGAAACTTCATAACTAGAAAGCTAATTTGAAAAATTCAAAATTTGACATTTTTTTTTTATTAATCCAAATTTAGTAGAATAAATTCCTCCTGAACATCATGGTGTAATTATTTTTTAAAAATTCTAAATAGTTTTTTAGATACAGAAATTTATTTAGAGAGGTGTCGAACTAAAAAAGTTCAGTTCCAGTCAAAATTGCAATTCCAGGTTTAGGATCAAAAAATGCTTTATTTAAAATTATAGAAAATCTAATTTTTTTTCTTTCAATATTCTCACCTCCAATAGCTACCAATTCTTTCTACGGATTTTAACCTCAGTCAAAATTTGAAATAATATATATTTTTCATGAACATATTTTTTTTAGATGAACAAGTAAATATGATAGTATAGTTACGTTAATCATTTTCAAATAGCAATGCAACTCCTTAGTGGAAATCGGATCCTGATCGATCCGAGTCCGAAGCCCGGAGTCGAAGTCGGAGCAGGCCGGAGTATGGATTTTTTTTTAAAGAATATTTTTTTTTTAGAAGAATGCTGCTGAACAATTTTTCAAATAGTGCAGAAACTTTATTCGGAAATCCGGAGCTGAAGCCGAAGTTGGAGCCTGAGCGAAGCAGAACGAGCCCGGAGCCGAGCCGGGACGGAGCGGAGCTAGATCCTTGGTTTTTTTCTAAACAAATATATTTTAGTGAAAATTTTAATGCAGAAGAAGTACTGACAATTTTCATATAGTACAGAACCTTAGTCAGATTCCGGAGCAGAAGGTGAAGTCGGAGCCGGAGCCGGAGCCCGGCACCGGAAGCCGGAGCCGGAGCCGGACCCGGAGCCGGACCCGGATGCGGTGATGCGGACCCGGAGCCGGAGCCGGGCCGGAGCCTGAGGTAAATGAATTTTTTTAAAAAATTAGGTCTTTTTTAGCGTGAAAAATTTAATGCGAAGACGTACTTGAAACAATTTTTCAAATAGTGGGCAGAATCCATTAGTTGGATCGGAT
>JABUQX010036452.1:25000-45029 GCA_015478945.1 Trachelipus rathkii | reverse complement strand
AGGCAAAATGCCAACAACGATCCGAATAAACATAACCCGAAACCGTTACCGATAACGCCCCCTATATGTATATATAATATATATATATATATATATATATATATATATATATATATATATATAGTATATATATATATAATATATATATATAATATATATATATATATATATATTTAATATATTATATATATAATATATTATATAATAATCAGTTGGCGTGCATTTCAGGCATGCAAGTCATTGCTGAGCTACTGCGCAAGCAAAATGTCGAATTTGCTACCTTATTAATATTCAAATAAAATAGTTGTAAAATGATAATAAAGAACAGGAAACAAAATTACGCCAAGTTATGGTGTTAAAATCTTAAATTCATTTTAAAATTCTTCAATATTCAACACCTATATTAAACTAATGCTAGCATGACAGTTTCTCATTGAATAGCATTTAAAAATATCTCCCGCAGCGACCGCGTTTACGGGTGAATTTCCTATTCGGATGGGGTTGTAAATTAAAGCCGGAACTACAATAGTTGAAATCAAAATGGAGTGAGGCTGCCTTCCAGGATAGATAGAGGGGATACAAATAAAATACACATAAACCCTAAATTTATTACAAAAATAACCTGAACCGATACCGATATTACAAAAAAAAATCCTTATTCTGTATCCCGATACCGATACCACCTTGAAAATTAGAAAAATTAATATATCCCACAATATAATAACCCGTTACCACTATCATATACCGCACTACACTACACTACCCTGTATCCTTATACCGTATTAACCAAAATACCTTAATCATATAAAATATAAAATAAAGACATATATAAGTGTAAAGACGGATACGTCAAAAAAAAGTTAAATAAAAATATTAAATATATGGAAAAGTTTTTTCAAAAAATGTTCATCAATGTCACAGCGCTCTGTGGTTAAGTGTTTTTGTTTAATTAGTTAAATTGTTTTTCACAATCTTCACAAAGTTTCCTTTACTAACTTTCACAATGTTTTCTTTACAAATTTCTTTCTCTCTTTAAATTTTTAATTTTCCACTTTCAAAAATATCCGCTTTTTCTTTTCAGTTTTAATATTCAATTCTTGTTTTTTCAATTTGTCTCTCACTTTAGTTTTCTACGAAGTTGCCTGTTTTTGTTTCTTTTTCCAATTTTTTACAACTTTATATTTTTAGGTAGTTTTTCTGAAAATTCTTTTTAGGTTTTATTTCTTTTCTTACTTCCTTTATTTGTTTTGTCTTTTTCAAAATTGGGTAAATGTTTTTCTCTTTTTCTTAATTTCTTTCTTTCATAGGGTGAGTTTTTATAATTTCCAATTTTAAATTTATGAAATTCAATTTTGTTTTTCAATTTGTCTCTCACTTTAGTTTTCTACTTGTTTTACTTGATTTTGTTTCTGTTTTCCATTTTACACTTTACTTTTTAGTTTCTGTCACGTTTCGTTTAGGTTAATTTTCTTTTCTTTACTTATTCTTTTATGTTTTTGTTTTTTTTCAAAATCTCGTGTAAATGTTTTTCCCTCTTTTTCTTAATCTCTATCCTCAGTTGATAGGTTTAATTATTTCCAAATTTTAATTATTCTAAGGCAGTTTTGTTTTTTTTTTTTTTTGTTTCTTTTCTCTTATATTTCTCATTAAGTATCTTTTCAATAACAAAAAAATTGAAATCCTGTTCCTTTTCCGTTTCCCAATCAAATCATATTCCAAAACCATCCAAAATTGAAATCCCTGCTGCACCGAAGCCAAGCCACAGAAAAAAAACTCAACGATACAGAATCAAAAACATACTAACAATGAAAACAATAGCAAGAAAATATTAGAAAATTCATGGAAATAATAACGTTAAAAATTTGTTGTGAAAAATATCTTTCTTTAAAGCTCTTTTAATTTTACAATTAAACTCAAAAAAAAAGATTCTTTAAAAAAAAAATATTTTTCATATCATTAATATATAAGTTAATTAAAAGACCACCTCAAGAACTGTCACCTTGTAAATATCACACCAAGAAAGCAGCCCAATACTGGAATCCAAAAAACAAAGTCGACTATGTTAAGTTGTTAAGTATATTATCCAGAATAATTAATAATAAAAAAAATCAATTAAAACCATTAATTACCCTTACCAAAGAATCTAAAAGAAGAAATCTACATCCATCGACCGAAAACATCTATTACAGCTTGAAAACATCTGAATCCAGATCCGCTTCACCATTCCATTCCTCATACGTAATTTTCCATTATTCATTAATCATTAATATCCATTATAAAGAATATAAACAATAAATCCATTCAATAATTCAAAAAATAAGAAATCCAAAGTTTTACTTTACTGAACTGAAAAAAATTTTAATAAATGAATGAATTTGTTAACTTTAACTTTAAATGAAACAAAATACAAGAAAAATATAGAAAAAATTTATAAAACGCTAAATCAGTTAAAAAATTTGTGAAAATATCTTTAAAGCTCTTTTAAACAATACAATAAACTCAAAAAAAATCTTAAAACAGTTAAATAATCTCATTTGAATAAATGAAATGAAATGAAATTAAAATTATAAAGTAATAAATCAAATCAAATAAAAAACATAACTAAACCAAACAAAATAATGACTACCTGGGCAGTGTTAGTGACCAGTTTTTTTGTTGTCCTTTCCCTTTTCTCAACTCAAATTTCCAACGTCCAATGAAACCTCAGTACCCTGTCACCAAAAGAGCAGACCATTACTGAAATCCAGAGAAAAACAACTATGTTAAGTATATTACCCCGAATAATTAATAATAAAAAAAATCAATTAAAACCATTAATTACCCTTACCAAAGAATCTAAAAGAAGAAATCTACATCCATCGACCGAAAACATCTATTACAGCTTGAAAACATCTGAATCCAGATCCGCTTCACCATTCCATTCCTCATACGTAATTTTCCATTATTCATTAATCATTAATATCCATTATAAAGAATATAAAAAATAAATCCATTCAATAATTCGAAAAATAAGAAATCCAAAGTTTTACTTTACTGAACTGAAAAAAATTTTAATAAATGTATTACTTTGTTAACTTTAATTTTAAATGAAAAAAAAATTTACTTAAATGAAATGAAAGATTGAAATAATTAAATAATTAAATTTCCTTTTTTTTCTTTTTTTTTTTTTAAATAACGCTTTAATAACACTATTAAATAAGCACTGCAGCTCCGGGAACTTTCCTTGTTGGTTGAAGGTCATTCTTCTTTCAGGCAGACTCAACATCTTTTTCTCCCTTTCAATGCAATCAAACCTAAAAAAAAAAAGAAAAAAAAGAGAATCAATTATGAGACATAATAAAAAAAATCCTACAAAACTAAATAGCCAAACCCCCACATCCCTCCTACCTAAGTTTGTCTCATAATTCTAATCCCAACAATCACCACTCATTTATAACGCCGTTGTCATCACCCAATCATACTCTTTTACAACACCTCTACTCCTAGTAAACGGTTTCTCATATTCCTTCACTTGTTCACTGGGTTTATTCCCACCTTCCGCTCTTTCATCAGTCTCTCCCCTACTTCATCACACTTCCTTCCTAGTAATAAGCTCAACATTCTCTGCCAATCTCTTCCTGGAATCTCTCCTCATCCTGGCATTCCCTTATAACATTTCCCCCCAAAAAACTAAGACTTCATCAATTCACACAAAATTTTTACTCAAATCATCCACTCCCATACGCGCACTATTATCTCTAATATCTTTCAATCCTGCCAACACACTCTCACTTTCATCCACGGAAAAACTGCATTACAGTTTGTTAAGTTACTTTTTCTCAAAACTCTTGCTCGGTTATTCCCATTGTCCCACCCAAAACCTTGAAAAAATACTCATTCATTCTATCATTATCATCGTTAAATAAAATCTTTAACCTACTCACATTACCCGATATTCCTCTTTTGCGCTTCTTTTTCCGTATCTCTTCCACCAACACTAACTCTTTCCCCTTTAACCACAAATCATCCACTATATCCCCATTCTCATTCAAATCATCCTCATTCACCAGAAACTTATATACGGGATGAATCTTAAGATAACCAGGGGGTTCCCTCCACGGCCTCAACTGTACCTGATGGGCCCGAAACTCATTCGTACTGCCATCATTCTCACTTTCCAACACATAACTAACCCCATTAGACATAACCCTTTTTACAATATACGGCCCTTCAAACTTTTCTCTCATCTTACTCACGTTCAACCGACCTTTCTCAATCACTTCCTTCAAAACCTTATCCCCTACCTTAAAACTGGCAAACTTTAAACTCCCTTTCTCGCAAACGTCCCATCACCTTCAGAGTAACCCAGCCTGGGTTTTTACAAACTTCTCAAAAATTCAAACACGCATTACAAATAACAAGGGAGACATACCAGTTGCTCTATGCACAGTCATATTTTAAGCCCACAACACTCTTTTCCTAACCAATAATCCCAATCTTCTGCTCTTTCACTCATCATTCTGTAAACATCTCACTCATATGGTTCGAACGTTCCTGCTCTTGCTAAACCCATCGAAACTCGCATAATATACGGCGTCCGTTTTCAATGTTTCAATTGCCCCAATCACTCGAACATTTGCTCAAACGCCTTGCCCTACAAAACTCCGGTCCCATTATCACTCAAACGATTCGCTTTGTTTACATACACACATCGCCAAACAAAACTTCCCTATTACCACCCTACGCCACATTCGCACTAGTTGTATTCGTCACCGGCAACGCATCATACGCAAGACTTACTTTTGTGACGACCATCACCACCATTCCTACATACCCACTCGCAGTCACTGGCAAAGCACAATCAATAACTACTAACTCAAAAGGTTCATTCACATCTATTCGTAACACAGGGGAATATTATATATATAAATAATATATATATAAGCTATTAGTTATATACTATATATATTAAATAATATATATATATATATATATATATATATAATATATATATATATATATAGTATATATATATTTATATAATTATATATATAATATATAATGCTGTGTCAGCACCCAATCTTTTGTTTTTGGTAAAAATTAAATACGTCGGCTCCTCCGACCTGCCATAGTTTCATGTATTCAGTATATTATATAATATATATATTATATGTAGTATTTGTGGTTAGAGAGATGTATTATTTTATTGTCTTTTATTGTGAGTCATAAAACATTGTGTTGTTGTATGGACAAGATGCACAAACTGTAATATATCTTTTCAACCTTCCTTGTGCTTTTCCTTTCTTTCCATTCCATTGCATTCTTCTTCTTCTTTTTCTTCCTCCTCCTCCTCCTCTTGTTCTTCTTCTTCTTCTCTCTTATCATTCTAATATATATTTCCATTTCGTTTAATGATTATTATATATTTGGTTTTAAAGATTCCTTCTCTGTTGCCTCCTTTCCTTCTGTCACATCGTCCATCTTGTGTTTCGCAACCACAAAGTATTTTTAAGTTTAACAAAGTAGTAAAAATTTTCTTTATAATTTTCTATTAAATCGTGTTTTATTTTATTGGTCATTAGTGAAATTTTCCTCTCATTTTCTTTTTAAAAAAAAGAAAAAAGAAAAAAAACTCTTAAGAAAATATGATAAAATGAGCGAAAAAGTTTTGTTCAGCGTCTTAATGGACGTGAAAGCTTTTCAAATTCTAAAACCCAAAATTATTTTTGCGTCCAATAATAATAATACTAATTAATAATATTAAAACAATCTGTTGAAATTTATTCTCGGTCTGTTGATCTGATGGGATATAATATTGACAGTTTAAGTACGAAAGCATTAAATGTCAGAAATAATATGGCCATTGCGTTGAGCGCTTACTTGGGCGGCATGCATTCCCTCGCTAGCTGGAATAGATAATCTGATCAATATCGCCGATCCACAGTTTAGCATTTTTTGGTTTTATCTTTTTTATGTTTTGGTATTACAATTGATTAATTCCAATATTGAACTTTTTTTTTTTTTTTTTACATTTTCTTCTTTATAATTAGAAATTAAATATTGTAGATCTCTTTATTTACATATTTTATTATTTTTTTCTGTTTTTAGTTTTACCAAGTACTCCTCCGCTCTCCCGCTCTCTCTCCTCTCTCCTCTCTTCTCTCTCCTTCCTTCCTTTCTTCTCTCCTTCTCTCTCTCTCTCCTCTCTCTTCCTCTCTTCTCTTCTCTCTCTCCTTCTCTTCAAAAATGACTCTCTTCATACACTCTTTCCTCCCTTTATCTCCTTTCAAATGACTTTTCGACGACGGACCTTTAACTGGCCTTCTAACCTGTTGCGGGTCACTCCTTTTCTGTCCCCAGGGAGGCGGAACATTAAAGAGGAACATTCTTGCGTTCTAACCATCGAACCATATTGGCCCTTTGCAACTAATTAAAGTTCTGTCTTGGACAGACGTGCTGTCTCTTTCCGCTCCACCCCATCTTTCGTGAAAAGACTAAGTTTGGGCCACCAACACGTTATTTTTTGGGGCCGCAAAACCAAGCACCAGCCGGAAGAAAAAAAAAGTGCCTCAATTAAGGCTGCGGAATTTCCTATTTCAAGCTTTGCGCGAGGCAGTCCCAGGTTTTCTCGGTTTTTTGGGCATATATTTTAGGGCCGAACAACCCGTAAATCAACTACTCTCTAAAGTTTTTTAATAAGTGTAAGAATACGCTGTTCTCACATTTAGGGTGACTTACATGAGGGAAGGGCTCGGTCCAACCTGAACCTTCTTTTTGTGAAACAGGTATAGTATTGGTTAATATCATAAGTTAGCTAAAGATCTATTAGATAAATAAATTATTAAATTTCCCTACTTTTCTAACTTATCTCATTATTAGGGAATACCCCTCTACCCCTATATGTCCCTGTGACGTGAGTGATAATAGTTTGAATATTAATATTACGCACCATTATCATCTTACTTATATATATTAAATACTAGTTTATATACGTTATAACTATTTACATATATAAATGACATAAGGTGTTTGATGAGATATAAGTTTGATCCAACTATCGGCTAAGTTATATAACTACTCCATCATAATCACTGCGCTCTACGCTACCCCCTCAGTATATAAGCACATTGCGTTTGCTTCTGCTTTTCTATTATATAACGTGAATGATTTCATTGTTAATCATATATAGTATATATATATATACGTAATAATGTGTAATCTATATAATTTAGTAAACACGTTATCAAAATCCGTACTGCTCAGTGCTATATATAGTATTAGTAATTATTATAATATGTTAAGATATTGACTTCTATCTTTATTCCAGCTACTCTCTTTTATGTTGGGAATTCTATATTATATTATATACCTATCTAATGAAATTTATTTCTATATGCTGCAGATATATTTAAAATTTCCATATATACTCTTTAATAATAATTTCAATACCTCTCCCTTCTGCGTACTCATTATATAGCTTGAAATATAATTATATACTAATGTATAATGATATTGAGTACTAAGTATACGGGTTTTGTATATATGACTAGGTATTTTGGATTTTTTAATTATAGCTATTATTATAATATTTACAATTTGCGATTGTTTTTTTATATTATGTGGTAGAAGGAAATTAAATTCCTGAATACTATTAAAAAGCCCCTTTTGAAATAAATTTTCCCCATAATTGCTGATAGGTGTGTTCATTTCTTTAAATAATAATGTGATTTATTGTCCCCCTCCTGCAAAAGGTCGTAAGCCTTTTGACAATTAATGTGGATGCATGGTGCTCTCAATAAAATTAAAAAAAAAACGAAAAAATGGGATAGGGCAAAAAAAAAAAAAACCCAATATTTTTTTTTCGATTAACTTTAAATTGCTAAAGTTCTTGTAAAATCTTCTATGAGAAGATGTATCCGAAGATTCTGAAAGGAGTCAAATGGCGAATACTAATTCTATTTACCTCAGAGCAGTTTACGATATCAATCTGAATGGAGTTTATGGGAAGCGGAAAACCAGGATTTTGGTAGAAATGAAAAGCTTTATTTTTTCCCCCCAAAATTTTATTTCATTATTTTTTGTAGAATAAATATCAGTTTCCAAGGGGAAAAGTTTCCTCTTGATTCTAAAGGAAAACTACAGTTTCACCATTGTTTTTTACAAATTGTTTGTCAAGAAACAAAACAACGCGGTTAAGCACTTGGATGTTTCCTGTAATGGCCCTAATCTAAATACTCCCAATATGAAGATTGGCCAATATCTACTGTACGGAGGAGGACTTGAGACAATAGTCAAGAAAAATCTCGGTACAATGTTTAGAATTTAAAATAAAATGAAGAAACGAAAAAAAAGAAAAAAAAAAAAAATAATTATGTCATGTATATATTTATCAATATTGTTGAAGTATAGTATTCATTGAGAAATTGATAAAATATTATTAAAATTAAGTACCCAAAATATTAGGAAACCGCATTTCTTGTTTGTAAATTGTTTTTAGAAAGAAATTTATCAAAAATGGTTTTTCTCATATTGAGGCAAGGAAATGTTGGTTTGAACTCTCTACAAGGTGGTGATACGCATCAGAGACAAGAGTAAAAGAACGGCCCAAATGCTGTGGCCCATACGAGGGTGCCATTCTGGCAGATCTGGACTTTTGGGGACTCAATAGATGAATTTTATTATAGGATCCTTGAAGGTTAGGTAAGGGTTACGAATACTTGTTTTATTTCCAAGAGACCTAAATTTTTGGGTCCGATAAAGAAAATCGGTATAAATGAGGGGATTAAGAATCTTTTTCTGATCAAGGAGAATATATCTGAACGACAATATTTAATTTTTTCTGTATGGTAGATTTTTTTAGTAGGATTGGTTGGAAGAGAGTTCGTTTTGGTGCAAATCCTACCTAGGATGAGATATTGATTTATCCGTTCAGGACAACAAATCCAAAGTCGTACAAATTAGACATGGAATTCAGAAATAAAGTTTTTTTTTTAGAAGAGAAAACAATGTTATTATTCACTCAAATAATTTGTCAGGGTTAGTTGTTTTCAACCTTTTTTATTGATCGCTTTTTTCAGCCCAAATAGCACCAATTTTTAAAGATAAGAAAAGGTTAGTATTCGCAATCTTCTACGTTTTTTTCTTCTCTGTCATTTCTATTAACTAAATAATATTAAAGATTGTAAATGCCCAATCTGATACACGAGTTGGGCAGACCAAATCTAGGAAAGGGGCTGATGTGTTGAGGTCAGAACTCTCTAGAACGGTAATCGATAAGGGGGACACGAAAGCCTAAAAGGGGGCAGACACAAAGGGAAACAGAGAATAGCTCACATTCTCACCCATCCTGCAAGACCAGGTTTGGTTAATACGTGGGACCCTCCGGCATTGGATTTGTGCAGTGTTCCTAACCCACTGAGCCTATCGGGGCGGGCCTTTATAAGTATAAATAAGGTAATATTAAAATAATATATTAAAAACAATAATATATGATATATTAGTATAATGTGTGAATATATTAGAGTATGAGTATTATATAAGTTTTGTATAAGTTATACTCTATTATAATGATGATATTAGTATAGGTTTATCAAAATATACTTAGAAAGACTGCCAAAGAAGAGTAACGCATAAATATATAAATATTAATATTAGAGACGATATATTATAAAGAATCCCACTCAGTAAATTGTTTACAATTATTGACAAATATCGATTATTCACAATAATTTCATTAGTTATTATCTTCATATTATATAGGCATTCTCAACTAATAATTTCTGCATATCATCTTAAGCCTTCCCATGATTATTATAATATATTATTAGTAGGATTATGATAATGATCTATAGTAATGAGGGTCAACTTACTCAAGAGCATTTTAGTGTTTTTTTAGTATATCAAGTATATAATACTTCTCAAATCTACATTAGTCTAGTATTGATTGATTTGATTATTTTATTTTTTTTTTTTTTTTTAGGAAATTAAAAAAAAAATGATAATGAAAAAGGAAGAGGAAGGAGAGGTTATTTTTATTTAGTTAAGATTTATAAGTGAAATATTTTTGTTTACCAACAAAAGGGAAGAAAATAATTATAAAGAATATATATAAAACATTCCAAGATTTTGGGGTTTGCAAAGTTAGAAAATAATAAATACAAAATATTTTTAATTTGAAAATGTAGAAAAAAAAAAGAGAGGCCGATAAAGAAAACCCGTTTTGTTTTTCAGCGGCAGAATGAGGTCGAAAAAAGTGGACACAAATATTACCAAAAAAAAACTCCCGCCAAGGAGGTTTTCATCTCGCCTTCAAACTCTCTAATCCTTCCAACCCCATGGCACTCTGGAGACTCGCATATAAACTGGCCAAGTGGTGATTTGAGAGGGGAGGATGAGATTCGGTAGAGTATATTTGGAAGCCGCATCTACTTATAGGGCTTGCTCTCGGGGCTAATCGAGTGTTGCTTGCCATTTTTTATTTGTTTTTAATACTTTTGTAAAAGAGAAAGTGTTGTCGACAATAGTGTTATATAGTGATTATTATATATACTATAAATCGTGTCATTTAATTTAGGCATATCATGCTGGTCTCTTATTATTTCTTCTTTACTTTTTCAAGTTTTATTACCTCTATTATAATATGTTTATATATTATATATATATATAATATATATATAATTATATATAGTATATATATTAATATTATAATATATATTATATTAAATATATATATTTAATATATATTAATATATATATATATTATATTAATATATTAAATAATTAATTTAATAAATAAAATTAAATTAAGTCTATGTATAATTTAACATATAATATATATATATATTATTATATATTTCTTTTACACTCTCTCAAATAAATTAGTTATACTATGGACTATATTATATATATATATATATATATATATATTCTGTACACATATTATACCTAATTATTTACGAAAATGTCTCTTAAATTCTTTACTACGAGGATATATAATCAATAAAATAAATTAACCAAAAGTTTTAAAATTAAAATGTCTATGTATAATTTAACATAACTTGGGTAGTCGAGTGCTACGAAAGAGGGATTTGAAAGCCTTCCTTTAGTGGTTTTCAAAACATGCATAGGCTTTGAGCTTTCAACCTGCCTCGCTAAGCTGTTTCGTCTCAATATTACATTACTCTTTCCAATTGGAAACTGAGAAAAGTGAATAAAAATAATTAATCTTTGATCCTTATTAAATTTCCAATTGAATCAAATAAAACGTTGTCCTGTAAAGCTTAATTACATCATATTATTTATTCGTCTTTCTTACAACCTCAACTTTGAAAATATTCATCTTGTACGTTCTTTAGCCTTTCTAAATAATTTGTCTTCCTTACCACAAACCATGATCATTCCAAGGTGGACCAAATTTGTTCTTTACCTCTTCTAGTTTTTAAGAGAGTTTAGGTTCTTAGAGAACAACAAAACTTACAACAACACACAATTCACTTATTTTGAATGAAAAAAACAAAAACATATTTCAGGAAAAGATTAATCTATTCATATCACTCTTCTCGAAAAGATAGGGTATCGAGATTTTCGTCTCAAGCACTTATCCAGCGACCTTATCCAATTTGTTTTGTACATTGAATTGTCAAATTACTCTTCTTATGAATAATTACTATAATTTCTCATGAATATATCTCATAGAGCACCGGTCCTTCTTTACAATATCATTCACTCACCACACTGACTGGGTATCTAAGTATATCAAGAGACGTTTAGGTAAAATAGCATCGCATTGGAACAAAAAAAAAGTAGTAAAAGAATATCAGACGTAAGTCAAAAGAAAGCACCACCACACCACTACCCCCTTATAAACCCTTAGTGAGAAAAAAAGCTCGCAGTCAAAAAATAATCAACCGAAGAGCTTCAACGTTGGGAAATCGTAAAGAGTAGCCATATACAATAATGCAAACATGTCAACCTGTATAAGTTATCAATCCACTTATGACTCACCAGATATGATGAAGGATCACAACAAATATAAACCATTTTAGCCATTTTATCTGGAGCTAACATATATCCATAGCTTTAAACCTAATTACATATTCAAATCTTTACCTTACAAAAAATAACACATAAATCCACACTAGAGACAATTGTGCGAACATGTCCTATTAAATAACTAAAATGCGACTTATAATTCTTAGATAATCTACATAAGTACATATCAAAATCTAATCTAGAATACATCAAAAAACAACTTAACATAATTACTTTAAACATTCAAAAGGCATAAATTAATTTCACCTTATCTTATCATAAATAGACTAAAGTATTGTTCACTTTACAGATTCAATAATTGTCCACAAGCATAACTCTGAATCGACACCATCATAAATAGTAATTAGATAACCAAAATAATCCAGATCTATCATAATCAATATCCACTATTAATCAACACTAAGACCAAAAACCAATATATAAACTATTTTGGTTAGTTGATTAATAGTTGTTAATGCTTTGGTTTATTTATTCACACCCAGATAATAAAACAATCTAAAACTACCACAAAATGCAACTTCATTTCTCATTATATTAATAATAATTTATATTATCGAATTAACATAATAATAATATAATAAATTAAATAAAATAATAATAATTAAATAAGCCAACATGATATATCCACTACGTAGTAAAGAGAGAGTGTCACGTAAGTGTAGTAGTAGTAGTCATGAAGTACACAAGTTGGGAGCTACATTAGAGTTCAATAAGTTAAGTAGTAATACCTCCTTTTGGCGGATGGTAAATATTTTCTTTTATGTTATCTTATATAATCAAGATACAACAGTCTTACATTACGACCATACTTATTTTTGACTTAGGTTATATGAAATTTATACAAATCTATTAAGAACCAACATAGTTAAGATGCAACATTACCTACATCAACGATTACGAACGTATACGTCTTTTTAATTCGTCATATATTCAAAACATATCACATTTTGAATATATGACGAATTAAAAAAGACGTCATATATTGAGTTGTCATTAGCAAGATTCACATAACAATAACTATTTTGTAAATATTAATACTATACATAATATATATAATACACCCCCTGGTATTTACCGAGAGTTACAATATAATTACTTTAAGTAATATTAACTCTAACACTTTTCCAGTTGCTAACCATCCACAACTGATGTCATCCACGTAGACTTCACCCGTATAGAGGGCTAGTTACCTCATCATCACACCATAACTTACTCATCTACTGATTTACTTATACAACCCTATTTACAGCATCCTGCCATATATCCATCCCTAATATAAAAATCCTCTTCATGATAATTGCTTAACCCCAAAACCCTAATATAATCATTATATCCACGGCATACAATAAACTCGAGCCACCCGTTCCAATTGAGAATTCATTCATTCATACAAATATACATTACCGGATATAACATACCTATTCAGCCCTGGTCCACCTTATTATTTTACCAATAACATATCTAATTAATCTTTTATATTATCTAAAATGATATAACACACCCGTAATATCCATATTAATAATTGAATCACACCATGAGGGAAGGTAATACCTTAAAACAATTAACCTGAGTGAAGCTATCCTCCGCTATTAAATATAAATACAATCACTTACGAATATAACATTTATACCGCTTACGATACGCTATTACGCCTAACACATCGCGTTTATTATACAATCCAGCATATAACTTTATTGTTATCCTTCCTTTCAGTTCTCTTTGTTATAATAGTCCTACCAATAACTAATAACAATCTCATATTATCTAACTATACACCTATCCAAAGAGTTGATATCTTCCTAAACTGAAAAAAATATATTATCTTTCATTTCCTGTCGTAAAGACACCCTCCGATCGCATTAATTCCCATCGATCACTACCACCATATTAATACAAATTTCTACCAAAATGATTTTGAAAGCTTCTTCTCTCATGTTTCTCAGTCATAACGGTTGCTTTCAATGTAAAGATTTGATCAACCGTCATCTACACTTCTAAAGCCCAACCCTTGGTGTCTTCAACCAATGCAGCCCGTCAGGTCATCCCGATCGCACTCTTTTCTAGAGCACCAAAAACAGCAATAACCTTTTGTCTACAGACATATCTCATAGTTAACTAAATTAACCCATATTAATAATTATAACAGTTATACTCATTTACACCTAACCCCCTTATTATAACTGGTGGTACTATGTTAACTTATAACCTTTATTAATATACCCCAGTATATCATGGTCTCCATCCCTCTCAGGAAATACATATATACCTTACTTACTAACATTAAAAACCGACTTAATACTGTTTATATATGTTACATATATATTACAATCTATCCATAAATCCAAATCAATAGCCACTACTATCGCCTCCTTTAAATGATTCAATTATTTCACCAATTGATCTTCACATATTCTATATATACTACTAGTTTACGTGAATTTTAACCATATTATCAATATCATTATCTACACTCTTTACTTACCTTATTACTATATTCTATCTCGTTCTTCTTTATAACCCTCATTGTTCTAGGATAACCAGACCTTCTAAATCAATTGTATTCAAAATATAAATTCCTTCTACCGTCACTTAACACGCTAACACATATAACTACAGCCTACACCAAGATTATAAAAAAAGAAAAGAGCAAACACAAGGACTGCACAAAATTTATCTTTAAACAACTAATTTCTCTTACGTACCCAGAGCTCCCTTAGACCTAACCCACCATACGGAACCATCAAAGGGGTAATAAACAAGAATTTCGGAATGGTTCATTCCCCCTTTTTGAAACACCCATAACCCCGATACAATACCATTGGGCACCGATAACAGCACACTAAAAAACTGTATCCTAAACGCACACATCACACGGACCTTGATGCGGCGAGTGACATTAAGGACGCAACATGGGAGCACCCACACAATCGAACCCATATTGCTATATAGGGGGTGATTCTTATCAACTAACACATTTAAAACTTGCACTATAGATGTATGCTCAACCGACTGCCTGCATAGTATAATGAGCTCAGTTATTTATATTATTTTACTATACACAAAATATCTCCCTTTCCCGTCACGACTAATCAGGCAAAATCTCCGTTTCTTTTCTTCCCTTTCTCTTACTATTGTGGTCTACCTTTCCTATTTAATTAATATAAGAAGATGGGTTATTACCAGGCGCTTCTACAAATTGCCCAGAATTTTTCTTTTATTACCTCATTACTTTTCATTACTTTCCCAAAGTATAGGCTGGGTATTTCATTACACCACTAGTGTTATTATTCTCCTTTTCATTTATCTACCTCCTATAACGACTAGAATTCCATATCTATTAGATTTATATTCCTATTTTTCGACCTCCTTTACTACAATCCAAACAAGCAAATAGTCTCTTCAAAAATGCTCACACTTTAATACCTATATCACTAGAGTTGACTTTAATAATATATATAGCTGGCTTATTTATTTATTTGGCTTTAATATAGGTAGAGATTATATGACCTTAAATGGGCTTCACCTAATAATCTATTTTTCTCATGCAAAACTCCACCACTCACTTGTAACATTCTTACTTCCTAGCAAATAAAATATTATAGTGGGACATCCACATACTTATTTTGGAACCTACTTACGAGACCTCTTTATCCTTCATACATAATGGCTACATATTAGACTTCAGTTCTTTAACTTATTCACATCAAAGTATAAAGATATAATTTGCCAAAGAACGCTCTTCATTATCTCTTATTACCAAATTGATGCACATTAAATATCTACTCATATAATAATCATAACCCAAACCAACTATCCTTCCTTATTACAAAAACCACTTCCACTATACTTTACATTAGACATAATAGCACCACCACATACTATACTTAAAATAAAATTATAAAATATAAAACATTAATGATTACTCAGATAGAATCCAATTCCTGAAACCTCTCCTCCACTGAATTTAATATAAAACATTCAAAATCACTATATACTTCACACGGTGATCTTCTTCTCAACAAAATAATCATACCCTATTTCATTTTTGATACAAACTGTATCAATCTAGTGTTTAAAGAAGTATTAACATATACACAACTCTTCATCAAACACAGGTCATCCATTCCTTACACATTCTCATTCCTCTCTGACACACCAGAACCACCATATGTTATAAATCATCTGCGTTTTTGATTACCATTATCAGCTAAAAAATCCAGTCTCAAGAAAATCAATTACGTATTTGAATTTGATTGAAAGGTTAACTTACCGAGAGTTTTTTGTTGCATTTTGTTACTATATTTGTTTTAATATAGGGCTTGTTGCATGTTAAATAAATTCGTTCCCGCTCGTATTCCTCACTGGTGGTGACACAATTAAATAACGGAAGCGAAAAACCGAGACAGATATTTATTTGTTTAGTTTCTACCCAGAGAAGTAAAAGTACTTCTAGAAGTAATACCACCAATTTACATGCACTGGTTTCTAGTTTTAAATACTTTCAGCGTGGTCACGTTAAAAAATTGCATAAATTCTAATTTAACAGAAGAAAAGAGCAACAACCCTTAAGGGAATGAAAACCTCACAATTTTCCTATTCGCTGGATCATTGCGATAGCTCATGTATGGAAAGATTACTTTGGAATAAAATATGTGTTTGCGAGTAATATCCCAATCTACCTTGTCTGTGATATTCAATGTCGTCGGGGGTATTTTCAAATGGCGTTGCCTAGCAACTTGGAGCGTTAAAAGCCGCAACCCTGTAGCAGGCTTAAACAACATTTCTGAAGGTCGGAAAAAATACCAATCACTTTGGCGTCCTTGTGGAAGCTTCTACTCGTTGTGTTTATCGCCCTCCCTTCCGAACTCTTTCCTTTGGGCAATTTCTCGCTTCGGCTATCTTCCCAGAAACGCTAGTCCAACGGTTCCACGTAGCCGCAGTGCGATTATTAATAAACATATTTCTGTTAAGTATGATGTCGGCGTCGCCTCGATATCATGGTTTTTCGGTTCACTTTGTTTTGTTTTCGCATTTAAGTGGCGTATATGATATTTTTTTAATCATACAGCATACGGATGCTTGTGACTGGCACAACGATTTCGCCCACAGTTTGCCTTTGTTATATTAGTACTCTTCAATCCAAGATGCAAATTCGAAGCCACTTTTGGCAACAAGGCCGTCAAAGTTAAAAAAAAATGATGAACCTTAGTATGTGCTGGCCTCGGTTAGGGTGGCTGGAGTTAATTCCGTCGATGAGTACGTCATTCGGATTGAAAAAAAATTATGTCCATCATACTTTTCATATCTTCCCGAAAAAATCATTTTTCCCGCGTCTCTTTTCTTTCTTTTCTCATTTGGAACGCCGCAATAGATTTAGTTAAATTTGAAATAGTTTAGTAACTTGGAGATAGTTTACGAATTTTTGATAGGTTTATTTTGGAATTTGAATTTTCTTTTAAAACTTTGAATAAATTGGTTGAATTTGGAACCACTTGGTCACGAAAGCGGGCTTTCTTTCGCCCACTTGATTAGTAGTGATAAATATTTTTTGCTGTGTTCGTACGTAGTCATGCCCAACACGTGATATTGAAGTTTGGAGGCTTTTTGGGCAGAAAATGGCGTGTGTGGATTCAACCGCAGTGCGGAAAACACGTCGATTATATTTTTTTCGATATTTTGGAATCTCAGCAAGTTCCTTTCGTATAGAACCATGTTTTCCTTTAAAAATGATTTATATTTTCTTATCAATCTTTTTTCTATTTCCTGGTAGTGTTCTACCCACGACGACGACATTTTGTTTCTACTTTTTTTGGTTTCAGAGTCATTCCCGTCCCCATCGCCATCGCCATCGCCATCGCCATCGCCATCGCCATCGCCATCGCTATCCTTTTTACCCTTTGATTTATTTTGTCCCCCTATTACTGTAGGGCTAGCGTTCTTAAGCTCTCTTCGTTCGAAGTGATTTAAATTTTTGTGTCTACGTCTCACGTGATTGTCCATGCGGGTAAATATTTTATTGCATATTACGCATAAAGCCCCGACAGAATTTTTATAAGATGTGTAAAAAACCACCTGCTGTTCGCATTTAATTAGTAGATTCTTAGCCGTTTTGCTGATTTTTTCGTGACTTTTTGATCTCAAGTGGTCATTTAGTGACCTTGTGCTAAACCCCTCTTAAAATAAATAACAATTATATCAGATAACGAGTTTGGTTAGCGATATGAAAACAATATAAACTAGATGACTCTGTCTCCTAACACCTTAGCGCAAAATAAACATTTATTTCCACACTGTTCTTAAAAACCGAGGTGTTTTCCGGGTGCGACTTATAAACCCTACAGTGTACGCGCCAGTTGGTTCGTAAAATGTATCAATGCAGCCCACCCTCTTCTTTTCTTCCTCACGACTGTGTGTTCGTGGAGGCAGTTGTAGGTTTCTCAGTAATTCCATCGTAGATTTAAATAAACTCCAATCATAGATTTTCTAAAACTATAATTACTTAATATAAATATATATATAATAATATATATATATATATTATATTATATATATATATATATATATTTAATAAATACTAACTATATATAAATATATATATTATATATATATATATAATATAATATATATATATAATATATATAATATATATAGTATATATTATAATATACTATTATATTATATATATATATATAGATAATTATATATATATATAGTAATATATATGTATAATATACGCGTATAATATATATATATAGATATAATGTATATGATTGAAATAAATATTAAACTGATTTGGCAAATTGTAATACTTTAAAAAGATGTAGCGTAGTAAATATTAGATCTCGTGGCGTTTGAGGAGAGTAAAGTAAGATTGGGTACTCGCACGGTAGAGTCTTTATAGTAATAGTCATATCCGAGATAATTATCTTGATTTAGGTTATGTTCTCCACCAATAACAGTTGACTTATCAACGTTTTATGTCCTTTGCTGTTTGGTTGCGGTTTGGTTTCAGTTTGAACAGTAGATTTGTTAGAAATGTGATTCACTATGATTTTTGAAGATGATTTTGAAGAAGAGGAACAAGACGATGAAGATGAAGCTGATTCATCACTTTCACCCCTCCTTATGCGATTTAAATATTTTCTTAATTTAAGCATTGAGGGGCTTCTGCTTTTCTTTTCGGTTCTTACTTTAATAATTTCCAAAGCTTTTTTGCTTTTCCTAGAAAGATTGCCGACCTTCTTTTCGTTTCATGTGCAAAGTATTTCTAATAATTACGTAATGCACATAAAAATCAATAAGACTACTTTTAGGGGTATATTTTTGTTATTCTAAAAATTCCATTATAAAAAAAATTATAAACCATTCATTTTTGAAAGACAACAACGATTTTGAAATTTTTTGTAAGTGCTATAATTAAAACGTACCAAGGATACAATGTATTAATATATAATAAATAATATGTTATATATTATAATATATATAAATAATATAATATATATATATCATATAATATAAATATTATAATATATAAATATATATTATATAAATATATATAATATATAATATATATATCTATATATATATATATCAATATATATATATGATATCTAAAACTTTATCTGTATATATTCATTACTTACTTGTAGAATAATTGCATTTTTTTATTTTTATATAAAACCAATAAACAATACCGTTTTGAAATTGCTGTTGTTAATTACAATCACTATTCAATTCGCAGAGTATATTCAAAAATTGGGGTAACCGAAAAAATCAATAAAGCTATATAGGACTATTTTTTTTTTTGATATTCCTAGAATTCATTTTAAAAACCCTAAGAGAAAAACTAAGAGGATTTTTTTAAATACTTTAATGTGTGAAAAACTTTAACAAGTTTTTTTTAAAATTAAGGATAGAATAATGAGGTTTCTGTAAAGAACTAAAAAACAACAACGTCTTATCTAATAACGAAAGACTGCAAATTTCATTTCTCAAAAAG
>JABUQX010036452.1:0-15000 GCA_015478945.1 Trachelipus rathkii | reverse complement strand
TTCAATCTATGTAATGCGTGTTTGATAAGTGATAGGGTGTCGTGTGGTTTTGGCATGAGTATGTCGTTACTTCTATTTGAATGGGGCAATCTTGATAGGCCTTTGTGGTTTAATTATTATTTCTGTACTTTTAACGTTATAAATGTAATTCAGCCTGTGTAATTGGAGTATTTGTGTATTTGCTTTACGGTCTCTAATTTATCCCGTTTTCTTATGTTTGAAGTGAAAGTGTTTTTTTCATTGTGTCGTTTTGGTTAAAATATATACTACTGCTGTGTTCCGAAAAAAATAATAATAATAAAAATCGCGTCGCAGCTTCACACTTTATTTGCTGTGTAGCTGTGTGTTAGTATCTGTGAGTGGCTTAAACCTAATTTGGGCATTAAAGTGTGACAAAAACCAGAAGGCTAGACTTCTCAGGAGCAGTATGGGACCATAAATGGACTTAATCAAGTGAGGAGCATGAAAAATTCATCAAGGTATCAAGGTAAGGTTGTATTTCCTCCTATGGTCATGGGTCCCCTGGTGCCCTCCATGGTCTGGTATGAATTTTGTTTTTGTGTTGTGTGTGTATTTTTAGGTAAAATAGAGCGAACTGTTCCATCAAAGATTTTTATTTAAACATCATAGATATATTCGAACAGTGGTCAGAGGAGGTTGTGTTCTGACTGCTCTTCCATTTTACTGTGTAATTTGTGTATTTATAGTTACTTGCTTTACATATTGTCAGTTTTTTTTTTTTTTTGTATTCCTATAGTGATGTTCTATAATTTAGTGTGTTAGTAATTTGTGTATTTATTTTTCAAGTAAGTCAGTTCTTATAAATTAATTTAGCACTAATATAGGAATAGGCCAGTGTTTGATAGGGTAACCCTAGTAGGGTTGGGAAAGGATAAAAAACAAGCTGTTTTTTTCTGAAAATGTTTTTTTTTTTCATGAAAAAAACACAGCCTGAAAAAAACAAGTAAAAATTTGTTTTTT
Organism: Trachelipus rathkii; assembly: GCA_015478945.1. Classification (NCBI taxonomy): domain Eukaryota; kingdom Metazoa; phylum Arthropoda; class Malacostraca; order Isopoda; family Trachelipodidae; genus Trachelipus; species Trachelipus rathkii. The sequence goes on along the minus strand of JABUQX010036452.1, from coordinate 14,019 downwards.
TCGTTTTTTTCAATTAAGTTGTGAAATTTACATGTTGAACAATTATCTATAAATTTTAGCAAATATGCTCTAATTTGGACAATTTTTGGTTCCAATTTCCTACAAAGGTGGAAGCCTGAGTTGTGTTCAATTTATGTTTTTCCAATTATTTTTTTTTATATCTGAATTTTGAATATCATAATATTTTGTTTGTGGCTTCATTAATGTTTTCTTACTCTGTTTCAACTTTCAGTAACATTTTTATCATAATTATTTAATCAGAATTTAGAAATGCCACATGCAAAAAGTCGTGTGACTGTACTTTTTAAGGAAATAAAAGGTAGCAAAGAGGCCCTCACATGAAATATAACTTTTGTTGTGTAGACGTTGCAAAACTAGTATTTATTGCTCATAATCTAGAACTAGGAAATTCTGAAAATTTGCCAACTGAGAGAGATGATTATGCTAAGGCAGCTAAGCTTAAGAGTCCTGTTACTGCCCCTGCTCCTTCACCACTGTCATTCTCACACGATACTTCATACGACTGAGATATCAGACTTATCAGTCATATCAAAATTAAATGTGGCTGATCACGCTGATGAGCCCAGTGATAATGAGCTTGACAGTAGTCACAGCACAGTAGTCAGTACTCAGTAGTGTCTGGGGAGTGGGGACTAGTGATTAGTGAATCAAAAGTTGATATTCCAAAGCCAAATATTTAATTTAGTCATTCACTCATCCTCCTTCATTTACAATCTTGGTATAATTTTAATTTCAATATTTTTATTATTTCATTTGCATCCTTTAAGTCACTTTTGAGTTTTGTCATTCAGACTCATTCTATCTAAATATAATATACATTAATATTTAAAAGTAAGTTATAAATATGATTATATGATACAAATGTAAAATATGGTACATAGTTAAATTAGTAAGTAGAAGCCTACAAACAGCAGTTCTGCAGGCTACAACCTAATGTAAATTGGGTAACGAAACAATTGATAAAATAAATAAAAAGGTACCTAGTTCTGCTATTTTATAAATCATAATGAATATTTGTTTTAATTTCAAGTATCCTTATATTTGAAAAATGAAAAATTACTCAAGTGAAATATCATATTAGCCTCTTTATATTTTTAAAAATACATTTAATGAAAAAAACGAAAAAAAATGAAAAAACATGAAAAAACTTTTTTTTCTTAAAAAACGTGATTGAAAAAATGGTTTTGTTTCCCAACCCTAAACCTAGGCAGCTAGTTAGGAGATTTTACTGTATACTGTGTGTTTGCAGGTTTATTTGGTTATTAATAGATTTTCTGTGTTTAGCTATAGTTTTTAATAACTTATTTTAATTGTGGTAATTAAATTAAATTTCCCGAGTATTTCCCAGAAGCCATAGCTAGAGTTAAGAGAATTTACTGTATAACTGTGTTTCAGGTCATTTGGATTATTAAATAGATTTTCTGTATATAATTACAGCCTTTTGATGATTGTTATTGTTAATATTGTTATTTTTTTTGTGATAATTTAATTAAATTAAGTTTCCCAGAGGCCATACTCTAAAAGTTAGGGGCTACCTTATACATTTTTATTATCCTGGTCTAGGCTAGCTAGATTTATAGCTTATTTAAATTTTACCGTTGTTTTAAATATATTAATTATTTCTTTAGGCTTTAGCGATATCTTGAACTGTAGTTGGTAAAATAAAAGTACTACAAGTTTGTAAAGTTATAATATTTTACAAGGATGTAGATATGCTCTGGTGTGATAACTGTGGGATGTGACGGTGAATATGTGAATAGCTGCCTGTTTATATTTTGAATGTAGAGAATATGTTTGTTAAGGAAGGAGATTGCAAGACTGAGTGAGAACATGAATGTAATTGAAGGAATTTGTATTTGAGTTGAGAAAGGAGGGAAGTGTTTGGGGAGAAAGGTTAGTAGGGATGTCCGAAGCGAGGAGGGAGGGTGACATAGGGGTAGATAGGAATAGTGCTTACCTAGGCAGGCAGATTAGGGGAAATAGGATGAAAGTATGTGTCTAATAGGTTTGCAGATGAATGGAGAGTTTAATAATTAGAAAATAATAATTAAAGATAGGATCTAAAAGTCAGTCAGCCTGTGCCCTGCAGTAACAGGTTCGATGCTGTCCTTCCAGATGGGGAAGGAATCAGAGGGCCAATGGGTAATTATTGAATTTTTCTAAAGGGAAAACTGATGCATTGCCCTTGGAGACTCTATGATACGAAACCTAGATAAATTTTCATAAATAAGAATAAAAGAAAGATTGAGAGTATGTTATCAGGTGCCAGAGTGAGTGATATGGTGGGTAGGATAGAGAGAGATTGATTCTAAATGTTTGATTCAAATGTTGATTGTGCATGTGGTAAAATGATATAGGGCTAGGTCAAAGAGTTAATAGCAGATTATAGGAGTTTGATTCAGAAGATGAAAGCTAGTGTACAGAAGGTGCATGATTTCTGGGATTTACCTAGGTTAGATGCAGGTTAGGAATGGGGAGTAGGGCTTTAAGGTGTAAATGAAAGAGTAGGAAATTATGTTTTTCAGAAATTATTAGGTTTTTGGATTTGGAGAGAATTTCGGGATAAAGATCTTTTTGCAGCAGATTCGGGAGTTCATTTGAGTCGCAAAGGTGTCGGGCTTTTTAGTACCAGTTTAGAGACTTGTTTATAAAAAAACTAGGTAGAGTTAGGGGTGATGGGCTAAATCTGGATATGAATAATAGCAATGGTAACTGTAATAGTGGTAAGATAAATAATACTAGTGTTGTTACAGGTTCAACTAAGATGATAGCAATAAAAATAACAGCATTTGGAATACAAATGCTCATAAGCCTTAGAAATAAAAAAGATTAGCTGATTAGTTATACCATAAATGAGAATCTAGACATCTATTTTGCATAACTGAAGCATGGTTTAACAAAGAATTATATAGAGGCTCCATTCCAGGAATAGGAAATAGATGTGATATTCACTTTATTTTATACCAGCGTAGAGGAAAGAAGTGGTGGTGTGGCGCTTTATGTTAAAAGCAATATTCAATCTGTATTAATGACCGACTTTAAAACTAATCATGATATTGAATCAGTGTGGGTGGATATCCTTATGTACAATAAATCATATAGAAGTAGGGCATTTTATAGACCTCCTAGCCAGAAGTCAAGAATTAGATTGCGAAAATTGTGAAAGAAATTGAGACCGCATGCCACAGTAAAGAAAAAAGGTATAGTCATAATGGGTGATTTTTAATTTTCTGGCATTCAATGGGACTCTGTCTAATATGGACCATAGTAGTTCTGTATTTATAAATTGTATACTAGATAACTTTTTGAGCCAGATATCCATGAACCCACAAGACACAATACACTGACAATATTAACTAACAATGAAAGTATAGTGGATGAGGTTAGAGTTGGGGAGAATTTAGGACTTAGTGACCATAATATAATTAGATTTAATATTAATGATATCTGGGCCCAAATTGCAAGTTAATAAGGAAAAGATATTAGATTTCCAAAATGGCGATTTTATCAAATTTTGAGACATGCTTAGTGCAACTGACTGGGATAAAGAGTTTAACGACTAAAACTGTTTTATCATGTGGGAACATTTTAAGCAAATTTTAATGAATATTCAGTCAGTATGTTTTAAAGATAAACCCATTAGGGTGGCGAAGGGAAAAACTGTTTGGTGGAATAGAGAGATAAAAAGTTCATTTAAATAACTGTCAAAATAAATCAGCTGTTTCAGCTCATATGCTTCCCTACATTGGATCAAAAGTATTTATTTGCCACGTAAGCATTGTTATGTTACGAATGCAAAGAATAATATTTTCAAGTATTTATTTGCCACGTAAGCTTTGTTATCTCTATCATTTGCTTCAATGTAAAGATTTGATCCACACATCCTCTACTACATATGTGTATCACTTCAGCAAGTGAGGGTGTGTTTATTTTTTGCTCCCATTTTACTACTATAATCTGTGTATTTGCAAGTGAATTTAGTTAACAAATTAGTGTTGTGTATCTAACTGTGTATTTTAGAAATTTGTGTACTTATTATTGTGATTATTTTCTGTTATATTTAATTTAAGTTGAGTATTTCGGACCCAGTTCAGGTGTTTTCATAGGTTAACAATCAGGCTAGAGTAGTAAGAATTTTCCTTGTTACTGTACTGTGTGTTTCAGTTTACTTTGAATTATTAAATAGTTTTTCTGCATTTAACTATAGTCTTCAACAATTGTTATATTAATTTTGTGGTAATTTAAACTAAATTAAGTTTACCAGAGCCATAGTCTAAGTTAATTTGATAGTATTGGACTCAGTGTTTGATAGGTTAACCCTAAGCTAGAGTAGTTAAGAGATTTCCTGTATACTTGTGTTTGCGGTATATTTGAATTTATTTAAATAAGTTTTTTTCTGATTTACTAGCATCCCTAAAAAATTGTTATTTAATTTTTTTTTGTATAATTTAAATAAATTAAGTTTACCAGAGCCATAGCCTAAGTTAGGCTACCTTCACATTTTTATATATCCCTGCCTAGGCTAATGCTGATATACAACTTGTTAAAATTTTTAACTGTTCTAAAGATAGTGTTTATTTTTTGTTAGGCTTTGGTGATAGTTTTAAACTGTAGTTGGTAAAAAAATAGTACAAGGTTAGTAAGCTAATAATAAATTAAAGTATGTATGCACTTTGTGATATCTGTGGGACTGTAAGAGGTGAATATGTAAATAGCTGCCCTGTTTGTGTTTTGAATGCAGAGAATGTGTTGTTAAGGAAGGAGATTGCACGATTTAAACAATATCGGACATGCATTCCTTTTAGTTTTCTAATAATATGGAGGGAAGTGTTAGGAAAAAAAGTTAGTAGGGATGCCGAGGCGAGGAGGGAGCGGGATATAGGGTAGATAGGAATAGTGATTCACCTAGGCAGGAAGTATGAGGGGGGAAAAGGATAAAGTAGTTTAAAAATAGGTCTGCAGATAAATATAGAGTTAGTTGCAGGAATTAGAAATAATAGTTTAAAGATGAGGATCTCGAAAGTGCAATCAGCTGTGACCTGCAGCTAACGGTTTGACTGTCTTTCCAGATGGGGAGGGAATCAGTGAGTGCACTGGTAAATGTTGAGTTTTCTAAAGGGAAGACTGAACATTGCTAATTGCAGAACCTATGACACAGTACTAGATAGGACTTTTCAAGTAAGCAATAATAAGAAACGAATGAGAGTATGTTATCCAGGTGCCAGAGTGAGTGATATCGTGCTTCCTTGTATCACTTCAGCAAGTGAGGGTGTGTTTATTTTTTGCTCCCATTTTACTACTATAATCTGCTGTATGTTTCAAGTGAATTTTAGTTAACAAATTCGTGTTGTGTAATCTAACTGTGTATTTAGAACTTGTGTACTTATTATTGTGATTATTCCTGTCTGTTATTAATTTAGTTGAGTATTGGATTCAGTTAGTGTTTGATAGGTTAACAATAGGCTAGAGTGTAAGAGATTTCCTGTTACTGTGTGTTTGCAGGTTTATTTGAATTTTAAATAGTTTTTCTGCATTTAACAATTGTTATATTAATGTTATATTAATTTTGTGATAATTTAAACTAAATTAAGTTTACCAGAGCCATAGTCTAAGTTAATTTGATAGTATTGGACTCAGTGTTTGATAGAGTTTAACCCTAAGCTAGAGTAGTTAAGAGATTTCCTGTATACTGGTGTGTTTGCAGGTATATTGAATATTTATTAAATAGTTTTTTTTCTGTATTTAACTACAGTCTTTAACAATTGTTAATATTTAATTATTTATTAAATTTTTTTTTTTTTTTTTTTTGTTTTTTATTGATAATTTAAATTAAATTTAAGTTTACCAAAGCCATAGCCTAAGTTAGGCCTACCTATAATTTTTTTATATATCCCTGGCCTAGGCTAAGCTAGATAAAGGCTTGTTAAAATTTTTTAACTTGTTCTAAAGATATTAGTTTATTTCTTTTTAGGCTTTGGTGATAGTTAAACTGTAGTTGGTAATAAAATAATAGGTACAGGTCAGTAAGCTAATAATAAATAAAGTATGTATGCTCTGTGTGATATCTGTGGGCCTGTAAAGAGGTGAATATGTGATATAGCTGCCTACTTGTGTTTTGAATCGCAGAGATGTGTTGTAAGGACGGAGATTTGCAAGACTGATGAAAATATGAATGGATTGAAGAAGAAGTATTTTGAGTTGAGAAAGGAGGGAAGTGTTAGGATAAAAAAAAGTTAGTAGGGATGCCGAGGCGAGGAGGGAGCGGGATCTAGGGGTAGAATAGGAATAGTGATTCACCTAGGAGGAAGATGAGAGGGACAAGGATAAAGTAGTTAAATAGGTCTGCAGAATAAATATAGAGTTACACGGATTAGAAATAAGTGTTATAAGATGAGGATCCTCGAATAGTCAATCAGCCTGTGACCTGTCAGTAACAGGTTTGACTGTCTCCAGATGAGGAGGGATCAGTGAGTGCCAATGGTATTGTTGAGTTTTTTAAATTGAAGACTGAAGCATTGCTAATTGGAGACTCCTATGACACGATTACCTAGAATAGGACTTTTCAAAGTAAGAAATAATAAGAAACGAATGAGAGTATGTTATCTAAGTGGCAGAGTGAGTGATATCGTGGATAGGATAGAGAAAGAGAGATTAATTCTACAAATGTTGATTCAGATGGGATTGTGCATGGGGTACAAATGATTATAGGACATAGAAGGTCAAGAATTAATAGCAGATTATAGGAGATTGAATTCAGAGATGAAAGCTTATTGAACGACGGTGCACGAGTTTTGGGATTTTACCTAGGAGGTGCAGGTCAGGGATGGGGGAGTAGGGCTTTATGTGTGTAAATGAAAGGATTAGGAAATTTTTTATCAGAAAATATTAGGTTTTGGATTGTGAATAGTTTCTGATAGGGATCTGTTTGCAGCAGATGGAGTTCACTTGAGTCGTAAAGGTGTTGGCCTTTTCAGTACCAGTTTGGAGACTTGTTTAGCAAAAAACTAGGTAAAGTAAAGTTGGGGGTGATGGGCTAAATCGGGATACAAATAATAGCAATGGTAACGGTTATAGTACAGCAATGGCTGTAACCTTCGTCCCTGCATACTCAAATGCGGCAGCATGCAAGCAAAAAAAATAGCAGCGAATATCGAATATTCAATGCTTTACACAAATGCTCATAGCCTTAGAAATTAAAAAAAGATGAGCTGCTTAAGTTTATACCATAAATGAGAATTCTTGACATTATTTGCAATATTACTGAGCATGGGTTAATGAAGATTATATGGAGGACGTCCGTTTCAGGAATATGAATATAGACGGTTATTCAACTTTATTTCTACCAGCGTAGAGGAAAGAAGGGTGGGGGTGTGGCACTTTATATTAAAAGCAATATATTCAATCTGTATTAATGAATGACTTTAAAACTAATCATGAAATATTGGAATCGGTAATGGGTAGATATCCTTTATGTTCAATAATCATATAGAAATAGGGGCATTTTAATAGACGCTCCTGGCCAGAGTCCAAGAATTAGACTCAGCAATTGCTAAAAGAAATTGAGACCGCATGCCACAGTAAAGAAAAAGGTATAGTCCCATAATGGGGTGATTTAATATTTCCTGGCATTCAATGGGGAATTCCTTGTCTAAATACGGACCATAGTACGTTCAAGTATTTATAAAATTGTATCCTAAGATATACTTTTTGAGGCCAGATGGTCCATGAACTCCACAAGACAGCGATGCACTATTAACTTTAATATTTAACTAACGATGAAAGTAATGGTGGGCGAGGTTAGAGTTGAGGAGAATTTAGGACTCAGTGACCATAATATAATTTCAGATTAATATAAACGTGAATCTGGGCCCCAAATGCAGTTAATAAGGAAAGGATCTTAGATTTTTCCGAAATGGCGATTTTATCCAAATTTTGAAGCAATGCTTAGTATAACTGACTGGGTATAAAAGAAGTTTAAACCAAAACTGTTTTAATCCATGTGGGAACATTTTTAAGCAAATTTTAATGAATATTCCAGTCAGTATGTTTTAAAGATAACCCATTAGGGTGGCAAAGAGAAACCTGTTTTGGTGGAATAGAGAGATAAAAAAACAAAAAGAAAAAAAAAAAATTTTAAAAATTAAAAAAAAAAAAAATTGAAAAAAGCGTAGATGTTTTAAAATATATCAAGGGTAGTAATAGGGAAGCATGATTTAAAAAATTATAGGGAAAATAGAAACGAACTTAACCAGTCAATAAGCAAGGCAAAGAGAGAGGCAGAATTAATTTAGCAAGGAATAGTTAATAAGATTCCTGAAGAAGTTTTGTAGCTTTTATAAATTTAAAAAGTAAGAATAGGACAATTGGTCCAATAAAATTGATAAAATTTAGTGAGTTCAATAAGGAGTTGGTCAACATTTTCATGCTTATTTTGCTTCAGTGTTTACTGAGGCAAGATTAGATAATAGTTTGGAGACAAATAGTTCTTGTATGCATGTCACAAATAGACTTACGAATTTGAATTTGACATAAAAGATATTAAACGTTTTATTTTAGACTCATATTGACCAATGTAAAGCTTGCAGGGCCTGATGGATATATGGTAGATTCTGAAAGAGGTGTATCAGCATTGCAAAGGCACGTATTTGATTTTTAAGCGATCTATAACATTTGTGAGGTACCAGAATACTGGAAAACAGCAATATGTTGTGCCTATTTATCAAGAAAGGTAGTAAGGAAGATTTGGGAAATTATAGGCCAGTTAGCTTAACATCTCTGGTTGTAAAAGGTTCTGGAAAAGTTACTAAAATGTCATATTAGAGAAATATTTAGAAAGATAACAAGGTATTGTTATGACTCCAGCACGTTTCAGAAAGGGTAGGTCATGTCAGACAACCTTTTAAGAATTTATGGAATACATTATGACTTCATTGACCGAGGAGATCCAGTTGATATTGTATATTTAGACTTTCGTAAAGCTTTTGATAAGGTTTCCCAATAAGGCTGATGAAACAGTTATTGCAATGTGGTAATAGGTGGAGTGGTACAATGGTTGGATTAAAGAGTGGTTGCGAAATAGAAAACAGTGTGTCAACTAAATGGCAATAGATCATCATGGGAAATAGTGAAGAGTGGTGTCCACAGGGTTCAGTGCTGGGGGCCACTATTGTTCCTCATATATATAATGATTTAGACCAGGGACTTAAATGCAAGGTTTCTAAGTTTGCCAATGATACCAAAGTGGCCACCTCAGTTAGGAATAGTGAAGGATGCATAAAGATTCAAAATGATCTCGATAAACTTCTTGGGTGGGCAGATAAGTGGCAAATGAATTTTTAATAGTAAAAAAGTGTAAGGTTCTCACCTAGGTTACTCAATAAAAGTTTTAACTACGATATGAATGGGGGAGTGGCTTGAGTCTGTGGACCAAAGAAAAGATTTTAGGTGTGATTATGAAGCAGTAAATTTGAAAGTAGCTAATCATTGTTTGGAAGCTAGAAATAAAGCTAATAAATGCTGTGGCATAATAATCGCAAATGGTTGTTTACAAGTAGCTAAGGAAGTAATTAAGTAAAGCTGTAAATAGCTTATGTTTAGCCAGTAACTAGAGTATTGTGCACAAGTTTGGGGGCCCTTATTTAAAGAAGACTTAGATAATGCTAGAAGAGTGCAACGTAGAAGCAACAAGGAATGATGTTCTGGGGTGAGTGAGAGAGTGAAGGAGAGGCTGAAGGAATAGGAATGTTTTCTGTAGAAAGGCGATTTCTCAGAGGGGACATGATACAAGTCTACAAAATATTTACATCTAGTGATAATACAGAGACCAATAAATTTTCATAGTAGAAACAATGGACAGGTGACCAAGGGGGCATAATAAGAACCTTAAGAAGAAAGCATGCCATCTTGTATAGAAAGCATGCATTCAAGTAATAGGGTTGTATAATTTTGGAAATAGTCCGCCCAGAAGGAGGTTTGTTGAGTGTGCCTCCGATTGGCCACAGTTTAAGACACGTTAGAATTCGTTTACTGGATGGGTTGGGTATCATATAATATATTGACAAAGCCAAATTGGCGGGTTTTTAGTTATAGCAGTTATTGTTAGATGGCATGTGTGACCATAACTTAGTTATTAATGCATGTGGATGGTTGGTATCATATTTATATATCATTAGTTTTTGACTAAGCCAAAAATGGGTGGATTTGTAGTTACAACAAATTGACAAGCCCTACGGGTGCTTTGTGGATTTGCATAGGCATGTTTTTGGTAGCTGGGGTTGCTGGGACAGTCCTCGATAGGTCCATGGTGGCTTTTTACTGTCTCTATATTCCTAATGTTCCTAATGTTCCTAAAAGAGAAAATCAATGAAAAGCGTAGATGTTTTAAAATATTTAAGGGTAGTAATAGGGAGGATGATTTAGAAAACTATAGGAAAAATAGAAATGAACTAACCAGTCAATAAGAAAGGCAAAGAGGGAGGCAGAAATTAATTTAGCAAGGAATAGTAATAAGGACCTGAGAAGTTTTTTTTAGCTTTTTATAATATTAAATACTTCTAGGGCAATTGGTCCAATTAAAATTGAGGAAAATTTAATGAGCTCAGATAAGGAGTTGGTCAACATTTTTAATGCTTATTTTGCTTCAGTGTTTACTGAAGGAAAGATTAGATTACTGGTAGTAGACTAAAAGTTATAGAAAAGTTCGTTTAACTAAGATTACTAACAGCAATATGTTCAATACTAGTATTTGCATTTAAATATTTTCTGAAAAATTTCTAAGTTTAGAAATGTTAAGTTAAGTTTTTAAGAAATTCTTTAGTGGCAAGCTCTTTAATTATGCCAGAAGTTTGCTTAAAACAAATTTTCTTAACAACTTAATTTAACTTTTCTGAACTGAGAAATTTTTTTTTAACAGTATAAATTTTTTTCAGAACAATATTCAAATCATTCTAAGATTGACTTTTCTAAAATAAATTTGAGCTAAATAAAATTGACCATTTACTAGAACGCAGATTGAATAAAAGTAAAGACTGCAGGCCCTGATGGTCATTATGCGTAAAATTCTAATGAGGGTAGTTACCAGCATTGCAAAGACACTGTATTGTATTTGAATTTTAAGAAATCTATACATTTGGTGAGGTACCATACAACTGGAAAGCAGCATATGTTGTGCCTATTTTATAAGAAGGTAGTAAGGAAGATTTAAGAAATTATAGGCCAGTTAGCTTAAACATCTCTGGTTGTAAAAAGGTTCTGGAAACGTTACTGAAAGGTCATATAGAGAATATTTAGATGATGATAAGGTATTGTATGACTCCCAGTACAGTTTCAGAAAGGGTAGGTCATGTCAGACAAACCTTTTAGAATACATTACTGACTGCATTGACTGAGGCAGATCCAGTTTGATATTATATATTTAGACTTTAGGAAAGCTTTTGATAAGGTTCCCCGCATAAGGCTGATGAAGTTATTGCAATGTGGCATAGTGGAGTGGTACTAGCTTGATAAAGAGTGGTTATGGAATAGAAAACAGTTTGTACAACTAAATGGCAATAAGTCATCATTGGAAATAGTGATGTGTGTTGTCCCACAGGGTTCAGTGCTGGGGCCACTATTGTTACTCATATATATATAAATGATATAGACAAGGGATTTAAATGCAAGGTTTCTAAGTTTGCAGATGATACTAAAGTGGCCATATATATATATATACAGCTACTTTGGACATTTTCACCTATATGGCTTTCATGGTTCATAACTTTTTTTCTAGAAAGGATGGAAATTTTAATTTTTTGTTCCGTTTAGTCAAAAATATAAGGTTTCAAAAAATGATCTTGATAAACTTCTGGTGGGCAGATAAGTGGAAAAAAAATTGACGTAATTGAAAAAAATCACATTAAACCAATCTAAGAACAGGAAATTTGAGTACCTAATGACCGAGCGCACCCGTCTGATCAGCTGACAATTGGTAAACAATACTCTTATTCCTTATATCTATCTATTTTATGAAATGATAGATATATTAGTATCCTTAGATATAAAAGTTAACCTAAAATATTAGAACAAAAATTTGGCAAGCCGCATTTCCGACATGTTTTGTAAAAAGATGTTTGTAAACAAGTATTCTTCTGTCACAGCCCACCCGTTTTATTAATTCCCGGCAATCTGAGGATTTAACAATGGGCAGCCTGACTGTGATGTTTATGTGACGTAGAAGTGCGCAAACGGCTCTGGAAACGATGCATGAGTGCCTGTGTGCCTGCCCAGGCTACAGTCGGGCTCCTGGAAATGCAGCTTATAACTATACCGTAGTTTATTCGAACACGTAAGAGTGACTGGCTCAGGCTAAATTTTCAGAAAATATTTTTAAAAAATGAAATTGGTTTTATAACTTACATAATTTTAACTAAATGTGAATATTAAAATAAAATTATTAAAATTAAAAAACAATTCAATAAATTTGAATTGTGCACAATATGTCTAAATTTTTACTTTAAGAATTTTTTTTTTTTAAATAATTGTTATATATATATATATATATATATATATATATATATAATTATATATATATATATATATATATAATATATATATATATATTATATATATTATATAAATATATATTATATATATATATATAATATATTATAATATATATATATACTTATATTATTATTATATCATACCGGTATATATATATATATATATATATATATATAATTATATATTATTATATATACTTATATATATATATATATATATATATATAAATATTATATATTATATATATAATATATATATATATACCGTATATTATATATATATCTATATATATATATATATATATATAATATATAATATTATATATAATACTATATATATATATATATTATATATATATATATATATAATATAGTATATATATATAATATAGTTAATATATATATAATATATATATTATATATATATAATATATATATATATATATATATATATATATATATATATATATTATATATATATATATAGTATATATATTTTATTAACTTAGTTAATAAAATTTTTTTTACTAATCCAATACTATAGGATAAATGCACAGCATTTATTTAAAGCAAAAGCTCCATAGGCGCTAATTTACTCTTTGTAAGTACAGTTTTATAACAATAATGGATGGGGGAGGTACCTACATTCCTAGTAATTTCCTGTGACAGTGAAAAGAAAACAGGTACTATCTGTGAATAGAACAGATTCCATATTACAAGCAGTAAATTGGCACACATTGCTGGCTTCACTCTCTTAACTAGTGAACTGTGTTGTGCATTGCTGCATATTGAGCCATCCCATGACAGCTGTAGCAATATTTGTTGCATCAGCTAGTACAGGTTTTTCCTTCTTATGTATGTAAATTGCTTTTAAGAACTATAAAAGAAGGCCTATATGGAACCTTAATCAAAGATGCAGCCACGAAATTGCTGAATTGTCCTGGTGCTCATTTTTCATTAATTTCTGCAACATTTATTTTATCCACAGTGGCACCTTAGTTTACAGAGCTGCCTGTCTTTATGACATAATCTGTTTACGACCAACTTTGTGGAAATTTTTTTAACTGTTTACAGTTTACACATGATGTTTCGGGTTGTGACATTATTTAAATACCTCACCCTACCACTCTACCACTGATTCACCAACAATCCTCTGCTCACTCGTACCACTGCTTCCTCTCTCTCTTCCTTTCATGCATGCAAGCCATTAACACTTTATCAGAGTGATCTCTATTAGTGATCTTTTTGTGTATTTTTAGCCCTCATTATGGCTCCTAAGATGAAAAAGTTATTGATAGCCACAAGAAGAAACATAAGAAAATTACTGTGGAAGTAATGAAAGAACTTATGGCAAAACATGATCATGGTGTTCCTGTTTCTGCTTTAGCCAAGTGATACAATATGCACTGTCTATAATTAAAGTAAAAAGTATTTTTAACATTTTATGTAGTACAGTGCC
>JABUQX010036451.1:20000-28275 GCA_015478945.1 Trachelipus rathkii | reverse complement strand
CACATATGAGTATTAGACATTCTTAGATGTAACATTGACGCCCATATCACACAAGAAGTTCGCATCCTTGTCGTCTTATTCATCGTAGATATTGAGATGTTTGATATCTCTCTGAGTGCTTATAAAAAGCTAATCCAGAACATTTAAAAGATACCACAAGGTGATAATATCCTTATTGGGACGCGCACCTGACACGCTTTACAATATTATTAAACTCTCACACCGGAGTGCAAAAAATATGAATACTACGGATTCTTAATATTCGTGTTATCGAAGTATAAGAATAAGTTTGATAATTGTGTAATTTTTTCCATTATATGAATCAAGACAGGATTTTTCAGCACCAACATCAGACTAAAGGCTCGCAGTGCATTAATATATACTATCAACGTCTGAAAAGAGGAATCCGGACTGGATTGAAGGAATTACGTTGTATGATATGGTAGTGAAGAGACTTATTATAGATGCAAATGAGATATAGTGAGTACAAGAGGTTTTTGGAGAATACTATTATTCTTCTGTGGTCTCATCTCGTGAGTGAGCTGTATCACACTAATGATTTTCTCAGGATGTACGTATGCTGGAGATACATGTATATTAATAGTACCTATTATTATAAGTTATTGTTGTAATTAAGAGAAACACTGTAGGAACTTGGGAACTAAAGGAAGTTATATATTCATTTTAGAGTGTATGTGGCGAAGATATATATATATGTCTATAGGTATTTGATTATTATATATTCAAAATGAGTTGTGAAAATCTGATTTAACGAGCAGATGGGCTATGAAGAACTTTAATATATATATAATTATATATAATTATTCATAATGCGTTTAATAATGGTAAAGGATGTTGCACCATCTAAAATCTTAAGCCAATGAAACAAAATGTATTTGCGAGATATACATATTATAGGAATATATAAGGTGTTAGACTGAATGGAGAATGGAAGAGAGTGTAGAGTACCCTACTTATTATATGTATTCCGAAGTATTACAGATCAATGATTTAATATTAAATTAGTTTTGAATGAATTACTGAAGAAAGTCATATGATGAGATAATTTATAGGTAATGAAGGGGTTTGGCAGGTAGTGTGTAAAAGAGAGGTAGGGTTTAGCATAGTAAATATGTATAGATAAGAGTAAGTAGTTATAATGCTGTAGTTGAGAAAAAATGTATGAGTAGTATATCCAATGGACGGAACTGAAATTACATGTTTATAATATAATGTATATGTGAGCAATTAGAGAATAATAAAGTATCGGCTAAGTTTTATAATAATGAGTTTTGTGGATAAATATAAGTTATGATATATGAAAAGGGAAATCAGGATGATGCAATAATATAGAGTATGTATAGTACAGAAATGTAGTTGAATAGTGGGAAGTATGTTGGTAGTCATGGTTGGCAATAATTAAACTTGGTGAAAAACAAAGGTAACTAATAATCGTGAAGTGCGTACTATAAGGGTTTTACATATAAGTAAGGGCATATTGTTATACTATTATATATATATATGATCTTATATATACTAATATGTATATAGGTGTTTAATGTAATATATAGTTAGTTTAGAAGCTATTCGGAGTGCGAAACATGTATATAGCTCAGGGATGTGGAACCTACGGCCTTAATTAAGATCACTTGTGTCCTAAGACTTATCGAGGAATAAAATAAATTATTATAAATCTTAAATTATTATTAAGATAAACATAAGTTTATATAATTAATATAATTAGCATATATATAACTTACAATAAAAATACCTTATTTAAGTTGTAATTATTAGTTAATTCGGTAGCTATAAATCATATATATATAATTATTTATAATTTTAATTTATGTAGAATAGTATGATATATATAATATTATTATACATTATATTACGAGGAAAATATATATATCTATAATATTTTATAAATCATATTTATCTGATCTAAACGTAGTTCATTACACATACAATAACTAAGAATAGATATCCTATGAGAAAAATAATTATATCTAAACAGATTCGAAATATTATAAAGAGACTTATACAGTTAGGGAATCGATAATTTATAATTAGCTCACACACTTCGAGTTAATAATAACAGTTAAATATAGTTGAGATAGTGAATATTATTTTTTATATTTGGTAATTTAACAATTTTTTCTTTATTACAAGACTTAGCTCGATCGTTGAAAGAGCATTGCATTAATTTAGAGGAGGGAGGTATATAGGATTTTCTCTCTCATGTAAGTCAGCTAACCATTAAGTATAGCAACAATAACACGAGAGATCATGAAGAAAGGGCTCTATAGCCTGGCTTGGACTTTCTCCTCTACCCAGCAGAGAGGAGCATTACTATTATGTAAGCTATCAGGAGAAATAGAGACAAATAAGCTATTATTAGTATACGGTGCAAACGCTTCTGAGAGGAGAGTTGTTTTCTGTACTTAACAAGGAGAGTAGAATCCATTGTAATTTGGTGTCTTGTAAATATACTTAAATCATAACTATATACAATGAAATATATTACATTAATGCCTCTTTGTGACCTCACTGGAGCTAAGAAATACATATATTGCTTATATGTCTCCCCTCCTCCTCACTCATGTCCAAGTTGACTATAGTAAAATGTAGTTAATTTATGCACAATATGAAAATCGAGCTAGCAGTCATAGAGAGCAGGAATTAGACGAAATACGCCATATGCTTATAACTATGTCTCTTTGATTAAGCGACAATATTACCATATTTTAAAGGCATTATTTGTGCCAAATGTATGAATCCTCAAGAGATGTTTTAGACAAATAAGATTACGTCTGAATAGTTATAAAAAATTATTACATTAAGAAGTAATATCCCAGCATAAGTTTTAGAAAGTAAACCAAAGACAGTAAGTATTATATTGGCAAATTCAGTGTTTATTGTAACGCTCCGTTACAATAGGAGGGAAATGCATTTAACGAACATATGACGGGTATAGTGCTCTTAATTGAAAGTAGTTAAAATGTCCAAATTATAGAATATACACATCATATAGGGAAGTTCAATTTAAAAAATTGGGGCCAATGAATTACGAAGAAATTATCTTTATGAAATTTATTTTCCAATCCCAACATTTTTGATTTTATGCAATGTCTCGTGGAAGAATTATATACTTATTAGATCACCTATGGGAAAAAGCAAGTTCAATAATATAAATAATCAGATAATAGATCTTTATAGCCTAAAGATTCAGAACTACACTTAGAAGATCATCGTGTCAGCCAGGGTTTTAAGTGACTGTCAGCTAGAGTTTCTGCTGTGTTCTCTACACTATACAATAAAATAATTTAACAATATGTTCATAAACTATCTCCGAGCTATTGGTATTACATAGCTGGCGTCTACACTAAACAACACACATGAGACATATTGAAACTGGTATGTATCGAGTGTAACAATATATGTACGAGAAGAGATGTCTCTACGAAACGTAATGAACTCATCTCACACCTTGTTAGAGAGACTCTATCCTCTCTCTCTCGCAGTTAGGGCAGAGTGCTACTGTGTTATTCTCACCATGACTCTATGCTCGGCCTATTCTATATTTATTACATATATTACTTGAAGAGTAAGAATCTACTCTTATTAATTCTATTTTACTCACCGTCTGAAAAAACATCTTTTATGTCTTGCGCACCCTATCAAAAAACTATTACGAGCTTGCAAAAATGTAATTCTTCATAATTCCTGGCATGCGTAATTGGCTTCACACTTTTTATTTTCTCAAGCATTATACATGAGCACGTTAGTTTTTAAAAGCTCACCACCTACACCATGTATCGCTAGGCATCTTCATCACGCTACTCACTGCTCAAATTGCTATAAGATCTCATCTATGATCACTGAAATACTAGAGAGATTATGTCTTTGTTGTCCAATTGTCTACATTGAGCTTGATATATTAATTACCACTCACAATGGAACGATCCAGATACGTTATGAAAGATACCCACATCGCTCTCCCCTCTCTCTCGGAGCATAGAACAAGACCTCTTGCTCACACTATGTATTGTCGTCGCACATACTACAAGTAACACTCCTTATGGGAGCTCTCACTCGCACCGACTTTATCGGACGTAATCTTTATCTCTGTCTTAACCTATATGAGTGAGAATTATTGAGAGATAGTTACATGACACTCTAGCTGTGGATGTCACCAGCTTCATTCGTGAGTCCACTCCCTACTCATATAAGTATAATTAATTGAGAGATATTCTTAGCATCGTCATATTATGAAATCAATCATATACGGTATGTCTCTTAAACTCTTCTCACCGTATAGCATATTTATTGTTCCTTATCCGAAAGAATGAAGATAGTAATATCGTGACTCTCTTTTTGACGATGAGGCTGCGGGTCAATGAGAATTTCTGACTTTATATTCGTTCAACTCCACTTACTGTAGCTCTATGAGCAGCAATTCACTTTTAAGACAAAAACTCTGAATTAAATACACAAAACATTCAATTACTCCATTCGCTTCTCAATTAATATATACAAAATCCATGGAATATAGTTTGTTTAAATTTTATATCTGTTTTATTTTTTTCATATCTCTTGAGTAAACTCTGTGTGAAACTCGATCTATTTTATTAGAGAGAGATTTAGTTTATCTAGTTTCAAGTCTACATATATATTTCTTAAGTTTGTATGTGGTTTTGTACATTTGAGTGTGACAATGGTATTCTTTGAGAATAAAGAGAGATTCAAGAGACTATAGGTTATCTTCTGGACACACTAGTGCTTTACTAATTTAACATCTTTTAATGAAAAAATATTTGAGAAACTTTTACTTAGGAACGAGATTAATCAAAATATTTAATCTACGAATTAAATAGTTGTTAGTGATCCATTTCTTATAAGCCATTTATTTGAGACACTTTTCTTACAAGATATTCTCTATAAATGAGCATGATCTTATCGTATGTAAAAGACTCTATAAGGAGCACAAGTGATCTTAATTAAAGGGTGCCGTAGGTTACCACATAAGCCTGAGGCATATATCATATATATATGCTTGTTATTCGGCAGCGTCATAGTTATTAGAAAATTATCATTTATATGAACATTTGTCCGGTTTATTATCAAATAATTAGGCCTGGCATCGTGTATAAACCCTAGCGCATCACATCAATTATTAAGTAATTTCTTTTAGTTTGCTGATACCTATTTTCCTTAGTAGTCTTCAGTAACCTACTACTGTCTAATATTTACATACTACTTTATCTATTACTACTAACTCATGCATATATCCGTTTATGCCCTTATTCATCGCAACATACATTTACCTACATATTAAAACTTAAAAAGCTATTCAAATTGAACATTTTAGATATTTCTAGTTATGTTCTTATAATTCGAAATGGTAAATATTTTTCTTAAAGGATATAGGATTTCCTCTTACCTAATAGAACTAAGAAACAAACGAGAGATCGAATAAGGGCTCTTTAATTGGCTTGCGATTCTTTCTCTCTACCGAGAGCACTACTATTAGAGCATGGAAATAAGGAAGCATTATATATATCCGCTCTGAATTGTTTCTTACTAAAATAGCAAAACCTTTAATTGTCTTAAATATTCGAAATTTCAAATATATTTTATCTTTGTGACTTGGCAAGAAATGCTTATGTCTCCCTCCTACCTAGTGTCTTCATTGAAATGACGTTTAATTATAATTAGACATCTACAGCTCAAGAGGAATTAGACTTTCATCTCAAATGTTCATATCTTTCTATTTTTAAGCCATTATTCGTGAATCATAAGTTTTAACCCTTTCGCTGCTGAGGTCGTATAGCGTATGGCACAGTAATTGTCTATAGTATGACTGATGGCGTATGAATTATGTCATAAGTCGTATTCGTTCTATATGTATTTCCGTTATGGAAACTTTGGTTTATTTTCTAAATTTACGCTATGCTACATTTATCTAGTGACATTTGGCAATTTTAAGAGCAGTGCGAGGTTATAAATACAGGTCTCACCTTTGATTTTAGTCAGTATGAACCAAGCGAAAAGAGCGGCGAGATGTTACAAAGCTCGGTTTCATTGAAAATTTGGCTTAGTATTCTAGATGCGGGGATGATTTTTTATAATTGTATCACCCTTATCCCCATCCAAATAGCTTTTATCTTTACTTGAGGGCCCCTCAACCTCTTACTTTTCTCCCCTACCCCTTTAGCCCCCCCCCTTGCCTCAATGTTTGCAAAATTTCTTTTATTTCTTCCCTTTGTGTATATATATATATATATATATATATATATATATATATATATATATATATATATATATATATATATATAATAAAAAAAAAATAATAAAAGAATAATGAAAATAATAATAATGTCTTTAAATATATTAAAATATTTAAATAATAAAAAGATACCCATAATATTAAAAACAATGCAATAAAATAATATAATATATATAATATTAATAATAATAAAAATAATAACATATAATAATATTATATATATAAATTATTAATAATAATAATAATATAAATTATAATATAATAACTAATATATGTATATAATAATAATAATAATATAATATAATATGTATATATATATGTAATAATATATATATATAATAATATATATATTAATAATATAATATATGTATATATATATATATATATATATATATATATATATATATATATATATAACTCTATATCATTTATCCCCCCATCCAAATAGCTTTCATCTTTGCTCGAGAGCCCCTCAATCTCTTTTCTTCCCTACCCTTACCCCACCCCGCCTTTGCCTCAATGTTTGCAAAATTTTCAAAATAGTTCATTGAATAAATATATATATATATATATATATATATATATATATATATATCTATATATATATATATATATATATATATATATATATATATATATATATATATATATATATATATATATATATATATATATATAGATAGAGAGAAGAGAGAGATGATATTATGATGATATAAATGCACATATCTGACACAGCGCTGACGCAGCGAAAGTAAATAAATATGTGAGTATTTCTACCGTCATGCGTGGTACACATGTTGACTTTTCGCGCGCAGTGAAAGGGTTAAAATTAAATCTTTTAAAATATTCATTATCCAAAGTTTTAGAAAAGTAGTAAGTTATGGCAATTAATTCGTTATAATTAAAATCTCTTGTTATGTTAAACAAAAAAATACATCTTTGTTCAATTTAAAAAAAATTGGGGGAAATCGAAAATTTTCTTAATATTTTTTTTCATCCAACTTTTATGATATCTTCGGAGTAAATATAATTGAGAAGCTACAAAAATTCAAATCAGATAATTTTTATGTAAAGATAACAGCTTGACATCTGTCCCAGTTTAAATAGCTAATTCTGATTGGTTCTACCTAATATAAAACTACAGCATTTACATGTGTGCTAAATAAAAATTATGAGTTTGAAACTTCTTTAAACAATATTCATAAAGTTTACAATCCTCCTAACACCGCACCCAATAACTCTTTTTCCTATTTACCTACTTATTTACATAATTCTAAAATCATCAAGTCTTTACCTGAAAACCTTAGACTCACCTCTTCAAACACCTTTTCCTTAAAACGTATTTTTAAACCTCCCACACATACTTTCAACAGCATTCCCAATGTGTCTATAAAATTCCCTGTTTCAACTGTACTTGCCATTACATTGGTGAAACCAATGACATCGCTAGACGAAAATACCAACATAAACAAGACTTTATCCATGATGCTGAAAACTCAACACTCGTACTACACAGATCTTCTCTTAACCATAGGATTAACATTGATGACATGACACCTATCACACAAGCTCTCGACCCCCTTCAACGTAAATTAATTGAATCTTTGTGCATTAAAAACCTTTCCAACTCTAAGATACCACAAGGTGAATATCCCTTAGACCACACGCTTAACAAATTATTAACCTCCACACCTTTTTTCAAAAAAATCATAAAACTACATTCTTAATTTTCTATTTTCAATATATTATTTTTTTACATTTTACCAACCTATATTTTAGAAATTTATTCAGTCTTCATACTATCACGTCTGAAAGAGGATCCAGACTGGATTTAATGCTTACATTTTTGAAAATTTTGACGACTATTACATGATAAAAAATTATAAAAAAGTTTTGGATCTTTATTCCTTTAGGCCTCTTTGACTTATCTACAAAATCCTAGCGATTACTTGCTAAAAACTATATATATATATATATATATATATATAT
>JABUQX010036451.1:10000-15000 GCA_015478945.1 Trachelipus rathkii | reverse complement strand
TCGTTTTCAGTTAACATTCTCTCACTTCTTTCCATGAATTGGTTTACGCCATCTGCTATAATCCCTCCTTTATCTCGAGTATATTAATTATAAAATTACAGAAGTTGCAGAAGCCTTTCGACTCTAAGATATGCATTTCCGTACTTGCCTCTTGACCTAAGATTGCCACTTTTAAAACAGGACGCTTTAAATCTTCCATTAATTTTGGGGTTCGTGTTACTTTTTTTTTTTATTTGTCTCGCCTTCCTTTTGAGATTTGTTGTATAAGTTTGCGGAGACCATCAAGCACATATAACTGTAAAGTGTAAACTCCACACCACCTCATGTGTGCAATGTTATCGTCATTGGAACAGAGTCTTTTCATAGTTTTATCAAGTTCGCTCTAAAATTCAATTATTACTTTTTAGCTTTTACATTCAATAAAATCAGTATCATATTGACCAGTTTCCTGTTCCTCATCCTTATTGCCCTTATTTGATTTTTCAATCGTACTGATCATGTTTAATGTGTTTTCTGTAGCACAGCTAATTACTCTTTTATTAATTCGAGTTCTTTTAAAATGTCAACAAGAAGTTGGATATCATTTGCAGAATGTGACTCATTTGGAATCTCTTTCTGCTAAGGCTTTAGTAATATTGTTTTCACCTTCGTCTACATAAATAATATTAATAATAAAATAATTCACCTTTACCTTGTGCAAGCATCCCTTTTTAGATACACGAAGCGTCCTTTTAAGCAATTTTTAAGCTTATTTTTTTCCTTATTTGTTTGTTCTAGAACTATTTTGCGAATATTTCCCCAGTCCAAAGAGACTTCAAGTTTCGAAGGCATGTCTCCACACAGTCCTTAAAACCCTGGTGTTCCATAAAACTTAATGGGGCACTACCCTTAACAACCACTATTATAATTTTTTTTTTTAATTTGTCACTTGACATAGGCAGAACAAGTTTTTGACAACTGAAAAAGTATCCACTTTACTCTGATTTTTGAAGTTGAAGATTTAATTCCTGAACAAGCTTTTGTATTACCTTCTTTATCAACAATGCATCAATGTCTGAATGAGAGGGGTTTAAAAACCGCATTATATTAAAGGATCTAGTAGGTGTTTTGTGACTCCAATGAGTAACTGGTAGTGCGGCAAACTATTTCATGCATGATTGAACTGACTGTTTATCATCAGCTGTCGTAATTATTTCACATTGGCAAATGTAAGTACTTTTATCTTTAGAGGTAGTAAAATAATCAAGTATATGATATATTTTCGATTTTGGTTTAGTTGACACAATTTTTCTAGGGATATTAAACTTAATCAGTTAAAGTTATCCATAAAAGTATAGAACCATTTTTTTTACTGAATAATAAACTTACATAAGCAAATTCCTGAAAAAAGGTATATATATATATATATATATATATATATATATATATATATATATATATATATATAATATATATATATATATATATATATATATATATACTCTGCTGCTATATATATATATATATATATATATACAGGGTGTTTACGAAATAGGGGGACAAATTTGGAGAATATTATCTTTGTACCATTACAAGCGTTTTGTCTTAAATAAAGTTACCTGTATAAAGTTCTTCATTTAGTACATGAAGTTCTCAAACCTATTTCGTCTACCGCCACTTTGAAAATCAATTGTTTTCCAGCGCCCCCCAATTTTTTTTTACAAGGTGAAAACCACAATGATACTCATTACTTTAAATAATTTAATTATAGTGTGCTATATTAGTCTGGTCTGGAGTTTAAACTTACATTCTAAACGAGACTTTTTTACCAGTGAGAGCAATTAAAACGCAACTTTATAATATTAAGAATATCTTGTATTCAAATTAAAACGAACATAATCAATTTTAATTTTAAACAAACAATCAATTTTAATTTTAAAACTAACCTAATGTGAAGGATGAATCTGATGATTTTTAACAAGTTTGTTGATATCAGGTTCTAATTTACTTAAAAACAGCCGCAAGTCGCCGAGTTCGGTAACATGCAAGCGATTTCTCTTTTTAGTAAGCAGCGTTGCCACAGCACTAAATCCACGTTCACACAAATATTACGATGGGAATGCTATCAAAAATCGTTGAACGAGCGACCACAATCCAGGGTGCAATTGCGGGATTGGCTTTTGTAGCCAAAATTCTTGGTAGCTATTTTGGATTTTGATTTTTATTTCCTCGTTCGTTGTCAGTTCTACAAGTTCTTCTTGCAGCTGGCATGATATTGCTGTGTTGACATTTGAAAAAGGATCCAACACCCAGTCTGGTATTTCCAATTTCAAATTACAAATCAGCTATCGCCCCCCTAAACCACTTCAACACCCCCCATTTCTAGGCCTCCAGCGCCCACAAGGGGGCGTTATCGCCCACTTTGAGAAAGACTGATTTAGTAGGTAAATGAGTTAGGAAGGTGCAAGATGTATGATGTGAATATTGGTGTTTATGTTCCGTAGATGTGGTGTTTATTATTATTATTATTTAATTATTATTATTATTATTATTTTCATTGTGTGTGTGTGTGTGTGTGTGCATTATTATTATTATTATTATTATTATTATTATTATTATTATTGGTATTATTGTTATTATTCTTGTGGATATTATTATTATTATTATTATTTATTATTATTATTATTATTATTGTTATTATTATTATTATTATTATTATTATTATTATTATTATTATTATTATTATTATTATTATTATTATTATTATTATTATTATTATTATTATTATTATTATTATTATTATTATCATTATTATTATTATTGGTACAAAGATAATGTCCTCCAAATTTGTCCCCTTATTTCGTAAACACCCTGTATATATATATATATATATATATATATATATATATATATATATATATATATAATATATATATATATATGCTTTCCCTTTAAAAGAGTTTCCTACTCCTTTGTAAGTCCCCATTCATCCTCCTTCCAAACTGTTAACATACCTCATTTGCGTATGCAACTCTTAGTCTTCCTTTTTCCCTCCTTATATAATTCAAACACCTTTTTTGAAACCTCATCATTGGCTTTTATTACATTCAACCACGCCTCTTTTTAATTTTAACCGCTTGTATCACCACTTCATTCCACTACACACGGTCAACATTCTTACTTCCTACATCAGTACCTCCACATACTTTTCTTGCGCTACTAACAAACGCATTCTTCATTTGCATCTATATTTGTTCAGTTTCATCCTGTTCACATTTAACAGATTGTTTGCAAGTGCTCTTAAATACTTTTCCTCATTACCTTCTTCACTTAACTTCTCTCTTTATTCTTCCTATTTCCATACTTACCTCTTCCCTTTCCATTCGAGCCCATATTAACTTTATCTTACATAAAACAACAAAATGATCCGATAATTCCATCCCTAACTCCCTCACTGATTTAACATCCATTATTTACTTCAACATCTTCACCAACAAAAAATTATTCACACTTTTCACCTCGATACCATCTCTACCTACACCAACTCTAGTATACTTATGAATACTCTTGTGTTTGAAGAAAATATTACTTTCACCCATACCTCTCTCTCTCTCTCTCTCTCTCTCTCTCTCTCTCTCTCTCTCTCTCTCTCTCTCTCTCTCTCTCTCTCTCTCTCTCTCTCCTCACAGAAATCAATTATCCTCTTATCATTCTCATATTCACCCGTCACTACAAAACACCTGTTATAATATCCTTTATTGATCACCTATCCAACTATTTAGGTCATCCAACAGAATCAATCTGAAGCTCCTACCACCCAGTTCAAAACATCATTCAGATTATCCCATAATATCGCATTATCTTCAATATCGCCCTCAGATGGACCATATGTCTCAACGACACATACTTTGACCTTTTCAAATCTAAATTTCACTATTAGAATTCTAGTACTCACACAAGCAAAATTTACCATACCTTTGTGTCGCATGTAACTTATCAGAATCGCAACTAATTTTCTCTCCCTCTCATTTCTTTCCACTCCAGCACACACAAATTTCACACAACACCATCATCTTCACCGTTTCCTTTCATCATTGTTTCAGTCACAGCGAGAAAATCAAATTTCCTCTTTTTAAATACGTCCATTACCTCTCTCCTATTCTCCTCATTATTTATTCCTCTGACAATCCATGTACCACACAATTCACACATTTTCACTTAAAGATAGAAAGTCACTTAAGGAGATTACGACCTTCTCCGAGTCGCATTAGCATTCCTCACAATAGATAAATGGTAGTGGCCAGCCAACCCAACTATAAAATATATATATATATATATATATATTAGATATTATATATATAATATTATATATATTATATAATATATATATATATATATTATATATATATAATATATATATATATATATATATATTATATATATATATATATATCACCTCATCATCCTTCATCACCATCGACTACCTCCTTTCCGAAGATTGGGGGTGAGGTTCGTAGTGCACGACCGAAACAGAAAAGTAGTAGAAGAGCATGAGATAAAAGTCAAAAATAAATTCCTCCCCTACGTCCCTTCCATATCCTCGCCGCACTCAGAAAAAGATTATCCTAGAGCTTCACGAGACTGCGATGAACTTTCACTGTGGTATCTCCATCAATTTAGGGTTCAATTCCCCTTCGACCTAGTGTGCCCGCAATCACACCAATTCACAAAACCCCCACCTATTTCTCACTCGCTATTATGCATCTTTCCTTTTCCTCTTTCAAACCTACATTCTTTTCTTTCAAACATCCCTTTACTGACTTAATCCACTTTGACTTCGGTCCCCCAGCCGGTTAATTCAAATCAAACTCACCACTATAAATCCTCTTAACCAACCAACTGTCATTCTAGTCCTTCTCCATATTACCAAATCTATCTAATGTACTCTCGTTTATTCACTCACTTAGGCCTTTCTTTACACCGCCCAAATCGCTGATTCATTCACTGCAAATTTTATCAAT
>JABUQX010036451.1:0-5000 GCA_015478945.1 Trachelipus rathkii | reverse complement strand
AATATATATATATTAGTATATAGATAAATAATGATATATATTATATAATTAATATAATAATATATATCATATAGTATATATATAACTTATATATAATAAATTATATTTATACTATATATTATATTACTATATAATATAAATAAATTAAATATATTATATTATATATATATACAATAATAATATATATATATATAGTATATCAACTATATATATATATAACATAATATACTATCAGCGTAAGCAACGAGTATATAATCGATATATACTATCATATATATAATATATTATATATAATATATATATATTATAAGTATATATATATATATATTATATATATATATATATATAATATATATATATATATATATATAATATATATATATTTATATATATATATATATATTAATATATAATAAAATTATATATATATACATACTTACTATTATATACCTATAATATATATATATATACTATATTACGTATATATAGTAATATATAATGATATTTACGTCTTTATACATAATATATACGTATATATATTATAGTTATATATATTACTATATATATACATATATATTATACTCTTATTATATATATACATAGTATATATTTAGACTATACTCATATAATAGTGTATATAATTAATAGTTCATAGTATATACGTAGATAGTATATATATTATATATAGATATATTACTAATATATATATATATATATATATAATTAGTATTATATTATATTATTACTATATAGTATAGTATATATATATATATATTATTTATGAATTGTTTAGTGATTTTTTGCAAGTTGGCAAAAAGGGTGAATTAATTTTTCACTATTCGCTAGCATATGGATGCAAATATCTTTAATGATTACGTTTTGCAGGATACACATTCTTACCTTCGCTAAATTCATTTAGCATCCAAGCCTATTCCGTATATATAGTATGATATATTAATATCTATATAATACTTATATATATATGATTACTATTCAGTATATATATATAATATATATATATATATATATATATATATACTCTACTACTATATATATCCGCTATAACTATACCTATATATCATATACTTATATAATATATATCATATACAGTATGAATATATATATTACTTATACCGCTTATAGCCTACTATAGATACCGACTATATATTATTTAATATTTTTTAACTATCTCAATTTATTTTAATATTTATATATATATTATATATATATATATATATATATATAATAGTAGGGCCTATTAGCGTTTTTCGGCATACAATCGCACAATTATTTGTACTAAAATCACATACCTAAAGTGGATTTTGGAAACCTTATACCCTTAAGATGATAAACCAAAGCAGTATTTATAACCTGCTATGACCACGATTGACGCTAAAAGGAAAACCCACCACTTTCCTCTTGAAAGCAAACTTAGCCCTTCTCTCCTAGAGATCAGCATGTCGTCTGGACCGGACATCTTTATTCCATCTCCACCCGTCCTGGACTGCGGGCCCTCCCGCTTACACTCAAGTCAGACGGCAAGACACTGGGTAAGATTTTTAAATCAGGACCGATTATGCTCATCACAACGCGCTTTTTTGCGATGCATAAACCGCTACAATATTTGCATTTAAATCACATGGCCCTAAGTGGGATTGAACCCTTACCTTTAGAGTGGTAAACCCAAGAGTGCTACCTCCTGTGACCAACGAAGAGCTTAAAGGAACACACCCTTTCCTCTGGAAAGCAGCAACCTCTCTCGGCTTACGCTCAGAACGAGTGAAGAGGCACTGTCGCTGAGACATCTAACCTCCGCGCTGGGTTCCTGCCCCGATAATAACCGTCATTATCATAAGTCAGGTCCGATTAAAGAATTACCACAAGTTGTTGCCTCTATCTCGCAGTCTGTAGCGGAGCCGGAACGCCCAGCAGCACAGAGGGTTATATGTCTCACACATACATCCTACACTGCTTCTGGGACAGCCTACCAGTCTGCTTTCAGAAGCGAAGAGGTAGTGGGTTACCTATATTTAGGTCTTCAATCAACGTGGTCAATGGATCGCCACTACGGTAACACTCTTGGGTTCTTACCCATCTTAGGGTTAAGGGCCCAATCCCACTTGACAGACGGTCATGTGATTTATTAAAATAAATGTTGTTCGCGATTTCATGCATAAAAAAAAAACGAATATAATCCAATCACTAGTCCCAGATTGAAAAATTACCCACAGTCAGTTGATCTCGAGCCCGAGCTGTGTGAGCGGGGAGGCCCGACGGCGCTGAGGATTAGGAGTCTCACAAACATATCTGTCACTCCTCCTGGGAAGCTAAGTTTTAATCATCTCTTTCAGAAGGACCAAAGTGGTGGGTTTCCGTTTTAGCTCTCGCTGGGCTGTCAAGCACGTTAACGCTCTATGGATTTACTATTTTTCACTAGGGTATACTGGTTCAGAATATACCACTTCAGGGATTTGGGTCACAGTGAACAATTTTTCACCGCTCGTCTAATATGAACTTACTATACACTACTAATACTACCTTATAATAATATATATATATTATACTATATATAATATATATATCATATATATATACTACATATTATAAATATATATATTATATACTATATAATATATAATAACTAACAACCTAACAACATAAACATCAACCAACCAACCCACCATACCATCAACTCAAACTAACGTACTACCATAATCAAATGCATCAATCAAAGCGAAAGCAACACTAAAAGCAACTCATCACAAGAACTATACACACGCTCAATACGGAAAACCATTCATTATTTAATTTCGAGGCGATCTCAAAAATTTTTATTGGACAACAGTGATAAACTTAAATACTCATTTTTTATTTGAAATATGATTTAATAACATTTTTATTTTAAATATTTTATAAGAACAATTTAGTTTACAAAATAAAATTGTCTTATGGAAAAAAGATTCATAAAATAACTCCTACACTCAGCATCTTGGATACGGGGAAAAGTTTAATAAAATGGAAATAAAACTAGTGATTATTACATGGCTTCCATAATTGATCTCTATTAATTGAGTTCTACGTTTGGTTCAGCCATTGGTTCTATCTCAGTAAACAACTATTTACGAGAATCTTTCTAATTACTGAATATTACATTATTGAAGACTTCGCTGATATTTTGTGTTTAAAGAAGTCCTGATTCCAAAGCTCTACTGCAATAGTGTGAAGAATCTAGGTTTGGCAATTATCGATTGGATTAGAGGATAATTGAGATTATAGTTCCCTTTTTACAAGGAGCAGAAAGTTTCGTAACTATTCAGAAGGAATTGGAGAAAGAATAGATAGTAACCAGGGCGAAGCCTATTAGAACAATTAGAAGAGAAGATATACAACTTTGAGAAACTTGTTTGGAACTATTTGAAGGAAGTTTAGTTATATCAAGAACGACTTTCATTTGGGTTAAAGAACTATTACTTATTGGAAGAGGTTTATTTACTGAAAGTAAAGGAACATTGATATATTGAGGAGTCCATCTGCGACTCAGGAATAATTTAGAAATCAGAAGACTTCGTGGATTTCGCTACGCTTCGTATCTGAGAGAGTGGAAATCTACATTGCGAATCATACCCTAGACATTTTATACAGTTTATTCAGTTTTATTTTGTATTGTATAATAAAAGAATTCCGGGAATTGTCACGCTGTTATTGGCAGAATCCCCATCTTGTGACAATAAATTGGAGGCTCTGTCCGGAATATTTTCTAAAAGGAAATACTGAGACCAATAAATTGAAAACTCTGTCTGAATTTACTTCTGAAAAAAAGAATATATCAGTGGTCTTATTTGAAATAGTTCCAAAAAGAATATCACAGTCATCATTCAGAGTAAAGTCAACTCTAGTGATATAGATATTAAAGTGTGAGCCTCTATTGAAATATAACTTTTTGAATATGGATTGTGTGGCATTAGCAAAGATCGCCCAAGATCTTGGACTAAAGGGAAAAGAGGCCAGAGAATTTATAGCTGCTGAAAGAGAAGCTGCCAGAGAAGTAGCAGAGAGACAGAAAGAAGCAGCAGAGAGAGAAGATACCAGACAAGCTGCTGAAAGGGAAGCTGCCAGAGAAGTAGCAGAGAGAGACAGAAAGAAGCAGCAGAGAGAGAAGCTACCAGACAAGCTGCTGAAAGAGAAGCTGCCAAAGAAGCAGCAGAGAGAGAAGCTACCAGACAAGCTGCTGAAAGAGAGGCTGCTAAAGAAGCAGCAGAGAGACAAAGAGAAGCGGCAGAAAGACAGAGGGAAGCCGATAGAGAAGCAGCAGAGAGACAAAGAGAGCATGAGCTAGAGCTCAGGAGAATGGAATTGCAAGCAGGCAATAATAATCAACATCAAGCTGCAAACAATAACGACGTTAAGCCAAGACGTGACCTTAAGCTCCCTCCTTTTTTGCGGACAACACGAAGAACGGAAATAGACTGCTACTCGAACGCTTTCGAAATGAATTTGCAGAAGATAAACCGGATGGGACAGGGAATAGATGCCGATACCGACCACACTCTAGTGCCCCTGCGTAACCGCGGCCAGCTCTTAGTTCGCAATATTCACCGCATTCCTAAATAAGATTCGACAAGACTACATTACACCAATATTGAAGGAATTGCCCAATCATTTACTGTGCTACAATTTGAAGGAAGATTGGCTACCGAATTAAAAATTTAGGAGTCGAAAGCATAATAAATGATGACAACGGCCCATAAATCCACTAGATAGGCTACAAGAACTACGTCACCCTGAATCGAACAGATCTGGCAGGACGATTAAAAAATAAGAGATAAAATTTAATTACCGATCTATAACATCAACTGCTGATACGTAGGACAGGTAGCAGTGTTCTTAGCACTTGCCCAAAAAGAACTCTACAACATTAATTTCAAGGAAAGGAAGATTAATAAACCAGATATTCATGCTCAGCCACCCAGCGCGAGGAACTAATCTCCCTGAACCTTATA
>JABUQX010036450.1:12500-16295 GCA_015478945.1 Trachelipus rathkii | reverse complement strand
ATATAGTTATCGGTCGTATGGTCACCACTTGATATGATATCCAATTATCTGGTATGACAACTATATAGCGACGGGAGGATGATCAGCAATGTATGCGGCGATGTCATTCTGTTCCACTTCAGGACAAGCCGTCAACTGGTTCGGATGAAGTCCGGCTAATGCAAAGGCGGTCGAAAGTTGTCGGAAAGGGTATGCTGATCTGCACGAGCTCGTTGGCTAGCAGGAGGCTAAGGTGCTTCTGGCCATAACTTGGGACAATCTGGAAAGGGAGCAGAGAGTTATAAAAATGTACACGCGTTTACCTCTATGACAGGTAACCTCAGCGGCTAACCTGCGAAATTATCTCTTAAGTAGTTAAACTACTTTTTAGGCTGGCAGATCTAACTGGAGGAATCTCGGAGGTTCAGCGAGATATCACCTAATCCACGGTAGACAAACCATCCACCGACAGGCAAACCTCTTGAAGATAGTCCGAAGGGTTCTTGGTAACCCTGAGGAGGTTTCCTAAGCCTCTTGGTAGGTCTCAGAGGAGAGGGAGAGAATAGTGCCACTCGATGTTCTTGTACGTCCGCAACTCCCGGAGGAGAGACGGAGGCAAAGCCCAACTTCTTGCAGAGAGACGTGGCAGTTCAACTTCTAGTAGAGAGACACGAGTTTCAACGTTCTTGTAGAGTTTCTTCTTCTCTGGGTTGGCTTGTGCGGGATCTGATATTTCAGCTTATTGTCCTATATTAGCAAATATTATCTCTTAGTGGTAGCAAAGCGCTACGAATTAGTCTCTTTAATAAAAGGCAATAAGAACAAAAGCGAAACACCATTATATTTTTAACAAAAAAGTCGTACAAAGTTATAATAAATAATATTTTACATAATAAATAATCAAGTTTTTTATACAAATATTTTACTATTTCATTTGACAAATTTATAACTTTATTTTATTTGCACTAGTGTTTATTAATATTTTATATACATTTATATTTTTTTTATATTTTAATGGTTTAATATTCTACAAATGGATTTTTGCTAAATATAATAAATGAACATGTAAACAGAAATTTACGGTACTTTCAAATAAACTAATAAAACACAAAAGACTGGTGTTTAACTGTGGCTTCGGTTGAATTATTAGTTATTTGCTTAAAAAAAATCCTCTTTATAAAATAAATAGTATTTTATTCAAATTATTGAATAATATCTGTATAATATGATATATACAAATGTAGATATTCTTTTTAAATATACAATTTTTAATTATTAACATCTGAATAACGGGAAAATAATTCATTTTTGACTTTATAAAACTTCGGAGATTGGTTACTGTTTTTTAAGGCGTTTATTCTAGAAATATTTTCGTTTGGGAAACTACTTAAACACTTCACTATATATTTACTTCCCACCAGAACACGGAGTGGCTTCCATTGTGAAGCGGAACCGGTGCTGAAGGGAACACTTAAAGGGACTGAGTGGATTATATCCTGAATCGGACTCTTTTAGGAAATGTGTATTTCTTTTTTTTTATTTGATATAATCACTAAAAGGGGCACTGAGTGGCTTCTATCCTGAAGCGGACTCTATTAGGGAGTGTTTATTTCTTTTATTATTAGTATTTTATGTAATCACTAAGAGGGGCACTGAGTGGCTTCTATCCTGAAGCGGACTCTACGGGAGGGTTTCGTTCTAGGTAAGGGGGCCACTTGGGAAGAATAGGAACAGTAGGAATCCTTAGGACATGAACCACGTTCCGTACATCAATGGAACATCGGCGAGCGTCAGCGACACTCAGGATCATCAGGGTCATCAGAGACATCAGGGTCATCATGGACATCAGGATCATTAGGAATCGTTGACGTTACCGTTCTATACAAAGCAGGTTTTAACGCTAATTGGAGACTACTGAGTTTGACATTTCCTGAGTTCTATCTTCAACAATGTTGCATTTCCGTTGAAGACTTTCAAAGGACCACATAGGGAGCTCTAAGAGTTTCTGATCCCTACTCAGTCCTTAGGAAGAAAATGAAGAAAGGAGCTTTAGTGCCTCCGAAATATATGAAGAATTGTTGAAGGAGCGTGAAAAGTAGGAAGTCTCTAAAGTCCAATTCTTTCATGTGGGCGATAAATTTCTTCATAAAAGAATCCATTTCTTGTTTTCTGTTTAGGTAGAAATGGAAGAATCGTTTCATAGGACAAAGTGAGTTTCAGTACTGCTTCCAAAGGCGAAATAGACTCGGAAATCGTTTGGAATCCTCCTGAGACCAAGTAGAGTGATGGGTAAAGACAGAAGCCAGTTTTCTTTACGTGCCATCAAGGCAGTCTTGAGAGATCGGTGAAACCTCTCTATCTGGGAATTTGTTTGTGGGTGCTACGAGGTTGTTCGAAGACGATGGAAACCAATCATATATGACAACTCACTGAAGAACTCGCTTTCGAATTGAGGACCTCGGTCAAAAATCCATAGAGAGGAAACCACCGAGTCTGAATATCCACTGCAATAAAAGCATAGGCCAATCAGATTGCTGTTAGTGTGTTGTAATTGGGAAGCTTCAGCTCATTGTGTTTCGGTCGATGCAGGTAAGTAGATAGCGAAAAACAGGAGTGGAGAAGAAGATCCACAAAATGCTGAATGTGAAAAAGGAGCCTACTATATGTATATGAATCTGTTTCGAATCTTGAAGAAGGGAATTTCTAATGGAGTGACAGTTGGTTTGGTGTGACGATGGATTTTAGACACTGCTGGCTGGCACTGTTCACAAGTGCGTACAGAAAGCCTAATGTCACGATCCATAAAAGGCCAAAAATATCTTTTCTTGATCAGTCGTAAAGAACCTTTGAGACCAGGATGACATTTGATGCAACGTATTAAATATTTGAAAGGCGACTGCTTCGAAGAAATGGCTGGAAAAGAAGTAAAGGATATCGCACCATATTCTTGAGGCTGTCCTGCAAGGGTATAATTATGAAGACCGAGCACTGTAAGTCTGATTTCTTTATCTTTTCTTGAAGCGGCGAGCTATTGCGGGCAAATCGACAGCGTCAACTGATACCGAATGAATCCGGGAAAAAGTGTCAGCCACCATGTTGTCTGCTCCTCTGATATAACTGGCTGTAGAAATATATTCTGTTAGTACTGGATAGATGTGCTGTGACGATCGACTTTTTGCAGGATTTTTGGAGTAGAAAGCGGAAACTAGAGGTTTGTGATCAGTAAAGGGTGACAACTCTTTCCTCTAACATGTGTTTAAAATGAAGTACAACATATTATGCTGCCAAAAAATTCTCTGTCGAAAGCAGAATTTCTTCTTTGGGATCTGATAACTTCTTGCTCTGTGGAAGTCAATGGGAACAGGTTGACCATCAACTATCTTGTGTAATGCTGCTCCGCTTGAAGTCTGACTGCTGTCAGTATACAGTTGTAAATGTGCAGACATTTAGGTAATAGAAAGGGAGTTTCATGTGCATTTTGAAGAGTTCCTTAGTATCGTTGAAATAGTGTTCTACTTCTCACTGCTAGGTGATCATATGTCAATGATGATTTTATCGCTTTTGATGAAACTTGCCTTTTTTCAGGCATAATGGGAATGGACGATTTTGCGAAATGTATAGGGAATATAATCTTCTTATGTAACGCTAACATCCTCAAGGTATCTTCGTTATATAAAAGAAGATGCTTGAGATTGATAGGAAAAATTGTTTGAGATGGATTCTTTCTTTTCGTTGGGAGTACATAGGCCTTCTGAAGACATGGTGTAGCCGAGAAAATTGAAGTGGAAAATTGGTTAAGATCCGATTTTTTCTAAA